>WBMZ01006049.1:0-154957 GCA_013400975.1 Atrichornis clamosus
GGCCGCCCTGCTGCTTCTGGCCGCCCTGCTGCCCGCCGCCCTGCCAGGTAGGCGGGAGCTGCCCCGCGCGTGGGTGAGCTGCTGCCGTCCCACGCGTGTCGCTGCCCGGCGGCGTGGGGCGGGGAGGTGCCGTGGGACGGGGGACTCACGGGCGATACGGTGCTTGGGGATGCCCAGCGGCGCCGCTCCCTGCCCTCGCCCGACACGGGGACGGCGCCGCGGCGGCACCGCGGGGGACACCCCGTCCGAGCCGGGCCGCTTCCCTGCCCCGGTGGAGAGCACCTGCCGCTGCTCCTGTTTGTGCGGGTCCTCTGGCCGGTGCCCACCGCAGGCGGGGATGGAGACCCGAGCAGGGGGGAGAGCTGCAAAGCCGGGCAAACCCCGGCACCGAGGGTCTGCGGCATCCCGGCGGCTCTCGGAGACCGGCCAGGACCCTCCGAGGTTAGCCCGCTGCAGCTGGGCTGCGCTTCGGGCAGGTCCGGAGCGCAGGGCTGCAGCCCGCAGGCAGGCTCGCGGCCAGACGTGAGCAGAGAGCACCCTAGAGCGACAGCCTCCCGCTTGCCTTTAGCCCGTGGACGCCTTTTTCCCGCTGTAATCGCGCGCTGGTTCTATCGTCCTGTCTGGGCTGTGCTGAGGAGCCCCGCTCAAGCGGTTAGCGGCACTGACACCGGGCAGCCCAGCGCTGCATCTCTCCGGAAAGCCGGGAGAGATCCCTTTTTAATTCGTTCCCGCCGCCGGAGTCCTGTGGCTCGAACCCTGTATCAGCCTGGGCGAGGCTGGCGCTGCTGTCAGTTCTTCGGGCTCGCAGTCTCTGGTTTAAGTTGCTCTGGTGTTGTGAAAAGAAGTGGCAGATGTGCCCCGTCCTTTCTCTCGTGGGAGCAGTGGACACTCACTGCAGCCCCCGCGGCACTTTTGGCACCGCAGACAATGCTGAACCCCGAATCTCCTCAGCTTGTGCCCATAAGGTCTGCACCAGAGCACGGCTAAAGACAGGGTATAGATGGACATGCGGAGGCATTTCAGCGCCAGATTATATCTGCTGGGGTTACAGTAGCCAGGGTGGTACAGGGACACCTGCTCCCAGGCTCTGGATGTGGTAGCTGTCGCATCTCCTGTAGTTGCAGAGGATCCAGCCAAAGGACGACAGCATTTCACCTCCCCACCTCCCCACCCTGCCCCGCAGCTCTGGGCTGGGCAGCAAAGCTCGGGACTTCATGTCACCCGCGTGGTTCCTGGTGAGTTCTAGTGTGCAGCTAAAAACAGCGGAAAGATCTGCTTAACCTGGAACTGTAGTCTCTCTTTCTGTAACTTGCTGTGCCCGTCCAGGTTAAGCCTGGGAACACACTCCTGAAAGCGGCTTGGTAATAGCGCTGCGCTGTGGCAGTGGTGAATGGAGGGGGAACTGGATCTCTGGGGCTGCCTGCTGGCAAGCGAGAGGAGGAAGGAAGGGAGCAGGGGAGCTTGTGTTCTGCTAGTGAGGGAAACTACCACGGGAAGTGCCATAGCCTCTGAGGAAAAGTGTTAGCTGTTGAGTGCATGCAGGCTCTTGCTTCCCTGACTGTGTAATATCTAAAGTGATTCTTGGAGGTTCTGATACTTCACTGAAAATTTTGCATGTAATATCCATGTAGTCTTTCCTTGTTTGCAGTCCCACACCGATGTGCTGTGAAAATTAAGCCAATTTCTGAACAAACCCAAATGTGTTGGCATAGCGCTGCGCAGAGCTCTGCGTGCTTCCCAGCTACGGAACTCTGGAGTACACCAAAACCTGCTGGAGTGGGAACACTGTGCTGTTAACCCCAGAATGGCAGTACAGGACTGAATGTGGGCTGCATGTGTGCTCTCTCACCTTGGTGGTGTGCTGGCCACCTTGAGAAAACACCACTTTCCTTCTCCAGTCTAGAGAGTAGTTTGTAAGCCAGTAAATGCAGACTGTGTCCTGAACAAGTGCAGTCTCAGGCAGGCAGGCCGGTGGGTTCTGGAGTTCCTTCTCAGGGGGCAAAAGCTATTGCTGAGCTCCTTTTCTGGCCTTGGCCCTGCTTTCTCACCTAGCTGTGTTTGAATGGTCCTTTCCACCCACCTTTCCTGCATGGGCTCTGTCTATGTGAACTGTCCCAGACTCACTCTGCACTTTGGAGCCTTGTGTTGTGTCTGGGGAACAGGGAGGCTGCCCTGGTTCAGCAGATGGGCTCCAATGAAGTGAAAGAGCCCTTCAGGTTTTGTCTGTGGAAATAAAGGAAAGATTTTTCCCAGTAAGGGTCTGGCATTGGACTGGTGCTGTCATTGACTGTGTTCTGTGTATCAAAATGGAAAGTCAGTGTGGGGCCTGTGCCCAGGATTGTTGTGGCAGTCCTCGGGCCAAGAAGGCATAAGAGAAGGGTGTTGTGCTGCAGCCAACTTAGGGGGCAGATTCCATTTATGTATTGCCAGGAGAGATTTGTTGCTTGCTGCCAGATCCCACATGTGGAAGAATGGATACTGACTGCAGAAAACAGTCCTATAGAAACCCACCTCATTTGTTTAGACAAACTATTCAAACACCACCTGTGGCCAGTGGGAGAAATTTGGGAGAAACATTAGGAAGAGGCTATGCGCAGAGCAACAGCCTTTCCGACAGCAACACTAACTCTCATTTTCCTTCCTTGTCTGGACTGTCTGACATAAACAGAGAAAGCAGAAGGGTCTCCAAGGGAATTTTCCACTTCATTTAGCACTAAGGAATGTATCTTCTCAGTTATTTAGGACAGTGCTGTAATGGTCTTAACTGTATAGCTCTGTACCAGCCTCTGGGTGTGTCAGATGTATGAAAGCTTTTGTGCCGTCCAAGTCTGTGATTCCAGATCTTCAGACAGCACATGGACTGATTTTGGCTGGACATGTGGTTAGGAAGATGCTTTCAGAAGCTGATCTATACAGAAAGAAATTAGAGGGGGAGCTGAGTAGATAATGCAGCAAGACAAAGACATGCCAGCAGGGGGAATGGGATCTTGTCTGTATCATCCAGTGTGTTGAGTGAGCATTCAAATGTCCAAAAAATATAGCTCAGACACATTCAGTGCTCAAGAGACGTATTTCCCATCAGGACACTGAAATGTGACTTCTAAGCTCTCAAGATAACTTAGGTTGGACTTTATGTCTGCTTCACACTGTAGCTGTCTCCAGATGGGCCATTGTCTTCACATCAATGAAACACAGCAGTATTTCCACCAGGTTCAGTTTCTGGTGCATGTCTAGGACCCCTGGTTTCTCTGCCTGGGAGCTGTGTCACCCGTCTCCTTCTGTCACTAAGGAAGTGCTCAGGAGTGTGGCTAAGGTGGCATTGGGATGTGCTGGCACCAGGCATTAGATCTCTTCAGTTTATGCTGCTGCAGCTCAAGTATAATCAGGACTGGAACCTTTTCCTAACCAAAGACCTCTAGAGTGAACCTGTGTTTAGTATCCTGGTGTGATCCCAAATATGCAAAAACCTGCAGCCAAATCAACATGGGGTTTTTTTCCCCCTAGTTTTGAAGTGTCAGGATATGCTTATTTTGTTTAATTTGAGCTACCTGTCTTCATAAATTAGTATTCCTTAACTCCCCCCTTTACCTGCCCAAGTGAACCATAGCTAGGTGCACCATGTATCATGGGAACATTTACCTTTTCTTGCATTGTGATGTCTGCTGGGAAAGAGGAGGGAACATGGATGTTAGGTGTGTCTCCTGCAGACCGCTAATGCACTAAGCAGGTGAAGTGCTCTCCACACCAGAGGGAATGGTGTGGATGCTGATGTGCTTTCCTCTCAGGAAGGTCCATGCTGCTGTTTTCTCCCCCAGGCTACAGGTATACCACACTTTTGTGCAGCCTTGAGAGGGTTCTCCCAACCCTGAAGACTCTGCACTGATCCCTCAGGCAGGTACCAGCACTTCCTGTTGTGTTTTTCTGAAATTGCCTGAAACCCCTGAAATTGCCACGTGTCTTCTGTTTTACAGCTCCCTAGAGCAGCAACACTTTCACTGGTGTGCTGAACTACAGGACTGTTTTTATTCCTTTGAATGCAGTTGAAATTTAATTCACTTGGAACTATGAGTGTTTTCATTATTCCCCAAGATGAGAGAGATGGCTTTGCCTCTGCAGCCAGTGCCCCTGCTCAGCAGAGAGGGATGAACTGCTGGATTGTGAGGCAGTGAAATCCAGAGAAGAACAGCAGATACTGAAGCTGGGGAGATCCTTTCCCTCTGTCTTGAGAAGCCCAAATATTTTGCTTCCATGTGGATTGAGAACTTGCATTTTGGTTATTTTTGCACTAACATCATAGCCCCTGAGGAGTGATATGGCTTACATTTTCAGTGCAGTAGAGGAGTGAGGGTGTCTTGAAGAAATGTGAGATTGTCTGGAAGATCCTTTGCTATGCATGACCCAATAGAAAGCCTTTGAAATATCATCTACATTTTCTTATACATGTTTGCTATACTGCTGCTTGTTCTGTTGCACTGTTGGCTGCAAAACCTACAGTCTGTGTTGAATGTTCACAAATTGCAGTGCCAAAATAAGCACTGCCAAGATCAAGACAGTGGCTTAAATAGCACAAGATTTAAAAAAACAAGAAGTGCTGAGATCTTTTGCTTTGCTATCTGTTCTCTGGGCCTCAGGACACACGTTTCTAAGCTTTCCTCCACACCGTGGTTGTCTAGGTATTTAGAGGAATGGTGTGTTTTAGTCCTGCATCTCCACTCCCTCCTTCCGAAGAGGTATTTAGAGGGATTTTGCACTGCCCCTGTACCTGGCTAGATGGACTATGGACACTCTGATCCCAGCTCTCACATTTATTCTTACTTGAAGCACCAGCAACTTTTGCCTGCAGCACCTCTGTAGTTGGATTCATTTCCTTTGCAGGATGTAGAAGCACCTGGAAAGTGTCTGGTTTCCCCGGTTCCTCTTTAAACTTCAGACAAGCTTGTAATGAAAAAGAACTTTTTCCACACGGGACCACATGGTTGAGTGCTTAACTACTATACTGGTAGCAGAGTTAACAGGAGCAACATCAAACAGTGTTTACACAGTTTCTCCTTCATTGCATGATCTTGATTTGCCTGGAGAGATGAGAGGTGGTGCTGACAGCTCATCTGTTTCTGGTCCCCAGCAAGACCTGTGCAGGCTGCTGAGCTCCCTCTGCCTCCTCTCTCCTGGACGGGACCCCGGTATCCACCTCTCTCCAGACATCTTGTCCTGTGTCCTGCCCTCCTAACGCACATGGTTTCTGGGTCATGTAGCTCTGGAAATGGCAATTCCTCCTCTCCAGTTCCCTGGAACTGCCGTCTGGGATGTCATATAAGGTCTTCTCGTCTACTCATAGTTTCTGCAAATGTGTGTTTAAACTTCAGTGTGTTTTGTACTGTTCACAGCACTTTCAGGATGGTTTAAATCTCTTTGGGTTAATTTGTATCTTTCTCAAGCAGCAGTCAGTGTGCCTCACTCTCATTGAACTTGTAACCTCTGGCCCACTGTTAGCTCTTCATAAATGACATCTGTCCTGTGGGACACAGCAGCTTTTCCCATGTGCCAGGTTGGGTTGTGTATCCTGGCTGTGTCACATTCCTGTGCTGTGGTGAGAGCTGAACACTCTTCAGTGCCTCTGAAATCAGGCTGCATGTATGTCTCCATTTTGGTGTAGGTGCTTGCATTTGACAGGTCTATATTTAAAGCAAATAGTCCCAAGGAATGGAGAAACAAGGAGAAGTGGAAGAAAGACTCAAGTCATGTATAAATTCTGTGCTCTAAACAGAGAGCTTTTCCTAAACAAAGAGAAATTGTTAGTTACATCAAATGTAATACTGAAATCCTGTGGTAAGGAAGGCAGTCCAAGCTTCTCCTCATCCTGGAAGAACACATAAAAGGTACATCCAAATTTAACTATGTACATATTAAAAAGTGGTCTGGAGAAGCATGCATTTTAAATCACCCCTCTTCAGTGAGTAACTCAGTCATCAAATCAGCTCTTCATTAAATAGAGTAAATTACTCTTTGAGGACTGTGAAGTGTGTTCGTATTTCACTGTTCCAGTGCAGCTATTTCACTATTACATAGTTATTAATTCCTCTTGGGCATCTTGCAGTAGTTCTGGTTCCAGCAAATCTTTCCGACTTGTATTCTTCTGGCGCTAAACTGATTATTTTTCCACTGGAGGAGTTGGTTGTTCTTAATATATACATTTGCTGTAAAATAAGAGGTAACTCTTCAAATGGTTATTTGTCATCATTTTTACTGTATAGTTGACTGCAATATTTTGGCTGAAAATTTTTTTGGGAAAAAGTGCAGGACTGCTGGAGCTGGAATGTTAGTGTTTCCTCTTCTCTAAAAAGAAAACAGAAATAAGAGAAATTGAATAGCCATAATTTGTTTTGGTATTCTGTTATGAAGTGCTTAATCCCTTCTTTCAGAGTGGCATCCTTAGAAGGGTGTATAGAAGGGCTTAGTTGGTATCAGGGAACAACTACCGAGTTTACCTTAAAATTCATGCAATGGAAAGCAGCAGATCTAACTGGCAGAAGCATGCTGCTGTGGTAGGAAGTTCATGATACCCAGTGACCAGCCTGAGCCCTGCCACCTGCCTGGCCAGCCCTCTCAGAGCCGCTGGATGCTCCTGTTGCCAAGGGAGAGGAACGTGAGAGCAGGACCCAGTGCCCACCCCTGCCACTCTTCTGGCAGCCTGCGAAGTAGCCAGGCTTCATGTTTTCAGCCTCAGGAAGACAGTGTTTAGTTTTACCTTTGTTGCTGAGATCTTGGGGCAGCTCTGAGAGAACTGCAGGACACAGGTGGTAGCTAGATAGATGGAGAGCTGGATTTAGATGCTGTTACTCGTGCTGGGTAGTGTCTTGCTTCATGTGGTGGCCCTGTGGAAATACCTAACAGCACCAGAATCTGGCCCTGCATGAGCAAGTGAACTGCACTTTCACACAGTCTGCATGTCTTTCCCTTTCATCACCTTTTGAAGCCATGCCGAGTTGGGTGATGTAATTGTGTGGTCCTTAGCATCACATGCACTGCAGATGGCCCCGCAGCTCAGGTGCCAAGAGGCTGCAGCTGTGTGAAGCTGACAGCGATCCAGTGACTTGGCCAAGGGCTCGCTGCAGTTTGCAGGAGTGGGTGCTCGGGGTTATGTGTTTGCAGCCTTACTGTTTGCATCAGCTGAGCTTCGTGTTGGCCTCTGTCCCAGCTGGGCCACTGTTTGACGTTTCTGGTCTCCCAAAGCAGAGGTGCTGTAAATGATTTCAAACCAAATGACAGTGATGGAAATGCTCCATTGGCTTTGCTGGACTGAGACTTCAGGCTGATTTCAGATTGCATGTATTTTTAATATAAGTATTTCATAAGTGTCCAAGGTTTTATTACTTGGGGGGTGGTCTGGGCATCACAAGGCCTGGTTTTGCTAAAAGGTCTGAGACAAACTTTCAAAGTGACATCTCACCTTTCCCAGGCTCCAGTGGTCCTGTTTTAAAAATGAGTTGAATGCTTTTTCCATGCTGTGGTGCTGAAGAACTGCCCAACCTAAGATACTGCTCTCTTCTACTTGAAATTTTCCAAACACGAAGTAATGACTGGTATTTTGTGAGTTGCCCAGTTGCCCAAAGCTGAATATATGCAGAAGTGAAATTGCTGACTTTACAAAGAAACAAAGCCAACAGAAAATGAAATTAAACAGAAAAGTTCTTTTGTGATGGCACAGCAACAGTATTGAAAACGTAGAAAGTCTAAACCTTAAGCAGCAATATTAGCAAGTCAAATTTGCACATTAGTTGTGTAGTAATATTTGTTTGCAATCTGATGAGTGCTGTGCCAGGGCACTGAGCTCCTTTTCTTCACTCTTAATGGCTACCGTAAGTCAAGCTGGTCCTCCGAGAGCCTGAGTAGGTGCTTAAATGGGAGTCAGGGAACTGAACGCTCAGTGGGCACCATGTATGTCTTCATGAAGGCCCTTCCCCGTCAGGTCAGAGCTGCTGGGTCGCATTTGCTGAGCACAAGTTTATTGCTACAAGATGTCTCTGACCATGCATGCTCCTCATCAGCCCTCCCAGCAAGTCAATCCCCACTGCAGGATGTGCCATGTCCCTTGGAAGTGCTGATTGCTGCGGGCCAGACACCTCTGCAAACACACTTTCCTCTGCAAAAACAGTTGTTTAAATTACCCTCAGGGAAGGAGGATGAGTGGTATGAGACATTGTGGGATTCTCGTCATGTTTGGTATCATGCCGTGCAGGTCAGGCTGGAAACCTACAGCTAATGATGTGACATGGGAATGGGAATGAGTGTGAAACCTTGGAGGAATGGAAACAGATTTCAAACCACAACTTTAGTGAAGTTAAAAAAGAAATGGCTTTGCATTGGCGTAAGTCTTTCCTTGTGGTGGTGACAAGCCAGCTGTCCCATGTTATGCTAGCACAGGGCAGTCACAGGCAGCGTGGTGTGGGCACAGCTGTGCCTGCACAGCGGCACGGCGGGAGTGTGTCTGGGAGAGGACACTGGGAGTGGAGGGAAGGAACCGTCCATGTATGTGTCAACAGAGGGAAGAGAGAAAGAAATACAAGAGAAAACAAGCTTATTTTTTCCTTCTAACAGCAGCAGGGAAAGAGGAAGGATTCAACCCAGTGGAGAGAACTCAAGTGAGAGCTCAGGGTCTGGTGGGGGTATGCACGAGAGTATCTGATGAGTTGGTCTGGATGTTTCTGAAAGAAGGTGGTCTGCCTGAACACAGGGGGAATTACTTTTAGCACATGCCTACCGTTCTACCTATTGCTTTCCTTGGGGAGAAGCAAGATTTTTCTTAAGACTGGACCCTTACAGAACAAACTCCTAGTGATTGCAATAAGGGTGGCAGAAATAGATCCTATGAATCCAAACATGAGAGCCTCATAAAATTAGACATAGAATTTGCTAGATTTTTGGCACTGTGAAAGGAACCATTTGGCTTTTTCAGCAATTGGGGCCTTTTGCAAATATATATTTTTGCTGCCTGTGCTGTATAAATACATTTTTTAAACCCTCAAACTTTTGTTATAGTTGCAAGCAGTCCCTATAAAAACCAAGAAGGCAAATAGTGAAACTTTGAAATGTCTGTAGGAGCTTTTGAGTAATTTGGGGCCCCTTTGTATGGAAGGAAATCACTGTGTTTCAGGAAGCTTCGCAGCTTTAGCAAAATGTTTGTGCTACTGAATAATAGCAGATGGCCAACCCAGAAAACGATAGCAAGTTGCTAAAGCTACTTGTAAAATAGCGCAAATTTCTTTGCCTTGCTCTTAGGGGCCAGCCTTGGTTTGAGGGATCCAAGCCAGGGCTTTGTCTCTGCTGTCACTGCAGGGCTGCTTCCCCAGCACTGGCCACACAGAACATCCAGATTCAGGCTGCCCATAGCTCTGTTCAGTAACATGTCCATGCCATGCAGATCTAGTGAAAGCCCTGTGACATTAGAAGATACTACTGCCATAAAAATAAGGGTTGGTTTTCATCAGGAGCTCAGGGTTGAAGAGAGGGGGAATCACTGTTCATCACCACCTCATTATAGGTCGCTAGTGTTGATGATGGGCGGGTCAGAGCTCACAAGCAAAGTGGGCAGTGCCGGGTGGGTGGTATTAGAAAGCTTAATTCCTCTGAACTACACCAGTGCCAGCTCAGTGTCACAGGGTCACCTAGCAGCAGTCAGAGAGCATACTGCATCAGTACACCCTTTCACTGCATCCCTCTTTCTGAATCTCTCACTTTGGCTGTTCAAACAGGAATACATGAATAACATAAAATAGGAGTCCATATGCCTTGGTAATGTATGGCTCTAGCAGGCTGCTAGCTATGGCACGTTAAAGACTCTGGAAGTCCTTCCTGAGACTTGCTCTCCTGATTTTTGCAGAGGCTTTGCTAACATGAAGGCTTGATTTTCTTCCCCAGAGGCTCCTCTTGCTGTATATCCCGCTGGTCAGGGATATTCTGTGCTGCCTGCGGAGAAGCCGCAAGTTTTGCACCTCAGCATTGGAGACCAAACCAATGTAGATATGTGTATTTCCAGTTCTAGATATCCCTGGGGTAGCCCAAGGAAGATGGCATAGATTCTCTTTTACAAACATGCAGAGCTGTGAGTGCATCTTTTTGGTATGTTCAGATGGTTTCCAAGGGTATTAATTGGCTAAAATCTTTGCCAACTCTCCCAGCTAGTAAATGACAAACCGTGATGAGGTGAATCCAAGTGGCTGCTGCCAGGTGTCTCAGTTGTGTCTGCTCAGCTGTGATAGAACTACTTATAAGGTGTGAAACAGCCCAGGACTTGGCATGAAGACACTGCTTTGAATATGACTGCAGAAGGTTGCTCTTTGGAAATGAAGTGAAATCAGAAATCAGAATGATCAGTAATGAAGATCTGTGCCTATCTGAGCCCAACCTAATGAAGAGCTCCTAAGAATAGTGATAATACTATTCTGTCCATTTCCTTGGCATGCACTTTATCTAGTATCTATCAGTTTTGCATTTTGGAGCCTTGGAATGTGGGTCACCAGCTTCCCTTTTAGGGTACAAAGCTACATGTGTACTTTTTGAAAGAGCTTTTGCAATAAATAATGTGGACTAAATTTCATTAGAAGAACCAGGGCTGGTATTATTTCAAGACATGAATTGTGAACAGTTTTATATTAGAGGTAGATTAATAATGTTTTAGTGGGTTTTATTTGCATTTTCCGTGAAGACGAAGCAGCAGAGACTATGTTGTTTTAAGATGTATGTTTTCCAGTCTCTGTGAAGAAACTTGTTCCCTGAGAGCTGCTAATGAAAGAGCAGAGACTAATGTTGAGCCTGCATTTTGTTCTTAGCAAACCTGTACCTTGGGAAACTAACTTTTCTGATTTGTTAAAGGTTTGCAATGTGAAATAAAAATCAAAAGTTTTAACATTTTTCTTTCTTTCAATGCATGATGAAGCTTGAATTCCTACTCTCTGACTTTGTAAGTCTGAGGCATTTTTGGCAGTTTCTAGTGGAAATTTCAACATGCACTTCAACTAGAGATGGAATGGAAAAACTTTACATAAACATGTGAATCTCCAGTAGATTGAAAAATCTGTGCTACTTCATTGGATATATTGAGGTGGTTTCAGAGAGAGGTGTAAACCAGCCGCCCCATATGCAAGTATGATGCTTAGGGATGATTTGATGAAGTCTGTGATATGCATAAGGAATGAACTAAAAGCAGAGCCACAGCATCCACATTGCCAATACTTTGGATTCAAAGCCAATCTTCATTTCAGAAATATCTTACTGACCATCTTTCCCCCCCCACCGCCTTTTTTTTGTGTACGTGGAAGTCACCGTTTTCTGGAATTTTCAAAATATGAATAACAGTTGAAGCCATGAGTTTTTACTAGTTGTGTCTTGGTTGACTCTTGTTTCTGTGTCCACAAATGACTGATGTAAACCATTTGCTCAGTGTTAAAAGTGCCCAAGGTGAATGGGTTTTTTAGAGGCTTGAATGGGGAATGGGGATGTAAAGGTGAAGGTGACTGAGAGTTGTCAGTTGTCAGTTTCATCCCACAGCCTGTCACAAACCACTACAGAGTAGGCCGGAGGCTCCATTTGTCTCCTGCTTTGAGGATGTGCCACAAAATGTCCCAGCAACCAACAGTTTAGAGAAGTTTGGAAGGAAATTGGGTGTTTGGATAGGAGCATTTCATGAAAAATAAAATTCTCAGATAAAGTGAATAAAACCTTCCAGAAAGTGTCAGCTTTGTGCTTTATGGATGTTGGTAATCACCGCTTGATGAGATTGGAATGAAAGCTGGTGCAGAAAGAGAACTGTGCTGCCTGCTGTGACTTCCCATAAGCCTAGTCCATATCTTCCATCAGGATAAGTATGCACAATGTTTTCTTCAGCCTTTGAACAATCTGGGCCTCATTCTTCACTTGACTGCTTCTGTAACATGCCACTGACCTTAAAGAGATTGCACTGACATGAAAGGAGAGCAGTGGAGTGAAGATTTAGGTTCATAAGAAGGGATCCAGGTGCACAGCATAAAGATCCTGCCACGGTTTAGTTAGCCTCCTAATGAGCAGTGCAGTTTTAATAGGTGTGTTTTCCTTACTGGAGATCTATGGCCATACCTGTGGGAAGCAGGACAGAGGTTGGCTCACAGAAGCGCATGCTCTGGCTCTGACTTGTGTCCCCTGCCAACCCACTTCAAAGCTATCTGAGGTCATGGACATGGAGAGGGAGAAGTGGTGGAAGGGATGCCTGACAGCCTAGAAACAATACTCTCTCTTTTTTTACTAACTTGCCTGCAGGCATCCTTTGAGGTCCAGCTAGAGGGTAATAAAGCTGTCTCATCTGCAAGCCTGCATGCGAGTGAGAATAAATCTGGGTAAGCTGCAGTGCAGTAGCTCACAGATCCAGGACCCACATCCAGTCTGGGCAGAGCGGCATTGTGCAAGCTCCATGCTGGTGTCAGTGCTGGAGAGAAGGGCATTTGTGGGCACATAATCCTGTCAACCTTCCCGTGTGGCCATACCTGTGTGGGCATCAGCTGTGGTTGGAGAAGTATCAGTTTCACCTTCAACTTAAAGAAACCTCTGAATATATTCCCTCACATGGCAATCTCTGCAGAAAGCATTTCCTCAGTGGCAGCTTCACAGAATGTGAGAAAGCCACTGAGATCAAGTCAGTCTGAGCAAATATTCTGTCTTATTCCAGGTTTTCATGAAACTGTCAGAAATTTCAGTTAAGTGGAGCAGTGCTAGCAACTGATGTAATTTCTTCTTACTGCCATGGTGGATTTTACCACATGCATTTGTACAAGGGGTGAGTTCTTTCTCACAGACGCACGTGTAGAGATTATGTCTCAGAAGTGGCAGCTCTCAGTGTGGGAGTCAGTATGCTTTATAAGAAGGATAATATCCAACCTGGTGCAAACTTTGTGTTATCTTCATGGCCGCCTTCTACTGTTGTCATGGACAAAATCGCCAAGTTGTTAAAGGAGAATAGAAGTGTTGCTGCTCATCATGGGTTGTGCAGCCAGAATCTTGCCTGGGTTCCAAGGGACACAGAGTATCCCCACTCCTCTGACAGTCTTCAAAATATTTGAGGGACAAGCAGTAGACTGGGGTAGTGGAGAGCAAAGTAGAGCCCTGCTCTCCAGGAGCTTGCAGTGGAAGAGCCTGTTGAAACCCATGAGTTTGCCCTAGGTACCAGTTACGGATGCATAGGTGCCCTTGGGAGTGCCCTGAGTAGCCATGAAGTTGCTCAGGGGGATACTGCTGCCTTTGGAATCACTCCGGGGATTGTTTCTTCTCCTACCTTCCCCTGCAGTCAGAGAGAGCAATGTGAACTGCGCTTAAAGCCCACTTCTCTGCACTAAGGAGAGTGCTACCACTTGTGATACCAACAGGCTGCTTTAACATTGATTAAACTGTGCTTCCAGCGCCAATGCTGTTAAAGGCCCCAGGCTTTGCAGAGGTATGTGGCTGTGGGGAGAGTGTGAGAGTGGCGCATGCGTGCAGGTGGAAGTCAGGATGTCCCAGGGAAGGCAAGTATTCAGCACTGTGTTGTGGGTTTCTCTTTTGTGCTGTCCACTTCTCTGCAACGGACAGTTTATTTTCAATACCTTCTTTGACAGAAAAATTATACATTAAAAAGTATTATGAGTCAGGTGTCCCTAATTTTAAAGAGGAAACTAACCAAAATTGGAGGCCTGTTAGCTTTGTGGCAATGTTATATTTGCTTTTTACTTTCTTAATGTGATTTTGAGATACTGTATGCTTCATCTTAGACTGTCAGAAACACAAAAGTTACCTCAATTTATAGTAAATAAAGAACATGAGTATGAAAACAAGAACAAATTGGAGGTGAATACAATGTGGTGACTACAATCATGAACACAGCGTGGAAAGACACAGACTTTGAAGGGGTGTGTTTTGTTCCAGACAATGTCTTGCCATGGCATGCGTTTCTCAGTGTGGGTTCAGGTTCTGATTTTCTCAGGCAGGTTTCCTTGCCATCACTGAACTTCTGACTAGGGCTAGAGAACAGCCTGTACAAGGATTATCTAGAGGAAAACAAGTTCGGTTTTAACTTTATCCTGTGCTCTTGTCATGTTTGTGATTGCAGTCAGATTAAATTCAGACCACACGACTTAAAGCAGCCTCAGGCTCTGATTTATCTCAGAAACAGGGCTTAAGATACTGTAAGTTGATATTTGTGCTATTTCTACAGTTGAATATCCACTGAAGCCAAGGAATGTGATTTTCTTGCCCACTAGGAAGAGTTTGAGTTTCACAGGAACTGCCAGTTGATACAGCCAGGAGTCCTGTGAGGCAGTGCAGTATTAGCACTGGGAAACCGCAGGTGCATCTCAGGAAAGAAGCACTATTGTTCCCTTTATCCTGAGGATGAGGGGTTGAAGGGATGTGCATGAAATCCTTTGGGGTCAATGGTTTTATCAAGTCCATTGACACCTCATGCTATTCCTCTTTGTTGATGTAAAAGAAATATGTGATCTTTGCTATAAACATGTTTTTCTGTAAAATCAGTGAGTTCCCCTTCTTGCAAATCAAATTTCCAGTGACAGGCATGATAAAGGAGATGTTCCCACTGAAGCCAGGGAACTTTGGGTCAAACTGGAGTGCCACAGAGGTCCAATCCTTCCTTACACTCTTCCATTTTTAAGCATAGAAAAGGTTAGACTTGAAGTTAGTAAACAAAGATTAAGAGGATACCTGCACTTATATTTGAACTGTACTCAACTATTTTAGATCTGACTTTTATTTGTTATCAAAAACATAAAGCCTAATTCTGCTGATGATGCCACCTAATCCTCTGACTATTTGCTGGACTCTCAAGGAACAGCTAGAGTCAGAATTGGGCTCTGTTCTGCATAGGAAGAAAAATCTTTATGTTGACAGTTGTTTTGGCAGTGGCTCTGGCTGATACAGTTGAGCCATGTCAAAGAGAATAATCCACCAGAAACAAAATTATTTTCACCAGATGAAGAACTTCAAATAGTTCAAATGTAAGCAAGCTGATAATATCAGAACCTTGAAAGAGGCATTGAAGAGAATCATAAAGAAAAATAGAGTAATATCAGTGTTAGTATTAGACAGCCAGGTGGAGGAGATGTATCTAGTCAAAGGGATAGTTTGAGTGACAGGTTTAAAACCCACTTTCCAGTGCTCTTTTTGGAGTAGCTGGTTTTAAAAACACTTGCGAAACAGGACTGCCAAATGTTCAGCTTTTTCTGTTTTTTACTTATTAGGGAATTGGGAATAATTAAAGTTTTTATGACATACAAAGTACATTCTTCACTAAATGCTGCTCCCTTTTCTCTTAACAATTGAGGATTTTATTTTAGAAGGGTCACAGCCCTACATACCCTGCCCAATTTTATAGACTGTGCTACATCCGTCCATATCCATCTCACTGCCTTATGCTTGGAAGCTTTCAGGAGGCCTGCTGCTTGAATGGGTTTCATGTTTTACTCTCCCAGAAGTGGCTGCTGAGTTGAGCAGTGGGCTGTATTTCTCCAGGAACTTAAACAGTGGCCTGATGTAAACCATGTGTTCTGGAGCCCGGGCCATGCACGTTAATGTGGGTGGCAACAAGGAGCCCCAGGGGCCAGAGCTGTGCAGCCAGGAGAGCTTGCAAACCACCTGCTCAATTCTTCTGGACTGTCAGGGTTTTTTGTCCTCTTGTTGGACCTGAAGGAGTTACAACTTGATGCCACTCCGTCCAGAGCAGGAGTAGGTTTCAAAATAAATTTGAGACAAAGTGTGCTACCAAGGATTCAGCTGGGAGCTACCAAGGCTTAAGCTGGGAGAGCACTGAAGTTCTTTGAATGAAGTCTTGAACCATAGAACTCAAATGCATGTGGTGAGGGGTATTTTCAAGTGCTTGTGAGACAAACGTCAGTCTCCAAGTGATGATCGTAAGTGAAAAATGTATGCTATAGTGGCACTACTATGGAGAATAAAGACAAAAGTCTGTTTTTAAGTCATAGCTGTTCACAGCATCTCTTAAGAATGCAGAAAAGGAAAGATGGATAATGCAAGTTTTAAAATTATAACAGCGGTGATCTGGAAGCTGTATGGCTCAGAATGGATGGCTTTTGCTGTTGCAGCTCTGGGCTCAGTTGGAGGAACTATTTCCATAAATTTTTGTTGCTTGGTTAATGCATGCAGCAAAGCATAGCTTACTGAGTCTCAGTTCTCCCTCACCATCTGTCATGATTTCACTCCCTTGTCTTGCTGGCTGCTTGTAAGACACTATCAATGTCTTTGTAGTTGTCATTTTAGAGGGAACGGGAGGTGGGCCTTAATCCATTTCTGTATTTCTGTGTGTGGTACATTGCTGGTTTTGTCTGACAATCTTGGCTGACAAGCCCTTGCTCAGGGTTATGCTATGGATGGCTACAGTGATACAAATGAAGCTCTTCCATCGCCTGCGATGCCTCTTCAAGCCCACCAGTAACACCTACAAGGCAGCAAGGTTAGAAGGCAGCTCTGTCCTCGTGGTGACTGACGTGGTGAAGGATATCCTGCCAAGGAATCTGCAAAACTAGATGCCTGTCTTCCATACCTCACATGTGGTTGCAGTAAGCGTGAACTTAATTTGTTTTGATGCTGGTGTTCCTTGTAGTGTCCATCCCTGCCTGATGAGCAACGTGGTCACTGATAATTTCTTGTAGTTTAAAGGTTTTGGCTGTATAAATACATTAGCAGAAGCAGGGCAAGATACCAAGGGTGAACAGACAGACAATATAGTCCCATAAATTAATGGAAAGGAGTGCTTCTTAGTCTCCCAGCTCAGCCTGGGGGTGCAGTCAGCAGTGGTCAGGGCAACCCTGTACCTTTGACAGCTGGTTTCACTTGCTCTGTCCCCGCAAGGAGTCCCCAAAGCTTTGTCACTCCAGTACCACCTTTCCTCCAGCTCAGTGAACAGGCAGGTGTTGGACAACAGCCTGGATGGGCACTTGTGCACCAGGGTCATGGCTGCAGCATGCTCTGACAGCCTCTGTGGATTTTCTGAGGGCCTTTGCCACCACCGTGGTTTGGTCATTCGAGAAGCCCAGACATGAGGCATCCAAAGTCAATGGGTGTGAGAAAGGGACATTGTCGCTAGCGCCTTTTAATAAAGGGCTGGAAGATGTGGGGGCAGAAGGTTTAGGCGCTGCGACCTTCCAGAAAGTGTCCCTTCAGGAGTCACTTCTGCGGGACCTGTGAGCCCCTGCGCATACACCCAAGCACACCCTGCAAGGTGTCTGCGGGCAGCCACGCACACACACACAGTCGAGATAGTTGACAGAGATAAAGAGGTGGGAGGGGTTCTTCATTTGGAATTCCAAGGGGCTTATTGCCAGTGCACGCTCAAAGATGTCCAGAGACGAAGAACAAGAAAATGGCTGAGGGTCAGGGTTAAGTATGGGGGTGGAAAGTGTCAGGGCCAATAGTCTGAGGGCACAGGGGCGGTACATGGGCGGGGTTAGGGCAAGGGAACCAATAAGGACACTCGGAGGGAGGGAT
This sequence comes from Atrichornis clamosus, assembly GCA_013400975.1. Taxonomy (NCBI): domain Eukaryota; kingdom Metazoa; phylum Chordata; class Aves; order Passeriformes; family Menuridae; genus Atrichornis; species Atrichornis clamosus. Next base: position 17,515 of record WBMZ01006049.1, read on the forward strand.
GATGGGGCAAGGGCCAATGGGGGAGCCGGGCAGGGAGAAGGTTCTGGAAAGGGGGACGTGAAAGGGAGAAAGGGCCAGGGAGGCCAACGGGCCANGGAAAACCAAGGTACATTAACATAATAGGGCAAAGCATCCTGGGAGAAGCCTTTTCTCTCACCCTAACCTCAGGGAGGGTCCTAGGGACTATCCCATCACTGAATTCTATAAGTCCCTTGACTTGAAGGCCCGCTGGCCTCCACAAGACATAGCCCAGCATTGGTGGGCTCCTTTCAAAAGTGCTGGAAGGAAATCTCTGTGTGGATATCAGTGGGAGAACAAGAAGCCTTCATTAACTCACTGTTGGTTTTTCTTAAGTCGTAATACATGTGTTTATCATGTAGAAATACATTGCTGAGTTTGAAAAGTACCCTGGTCCACTGTGCTTAGCATTCAGATATCTTTTCAAAAGGAGCACTGGAAACTTCTGTTGATGCTGTCAATTTTAAAAATGTCCTCCGGATGCCAGGTAACTCCTTTACAGATGTATAATGAATCCTTAAATCAGACATTACCGTTGGATACTGGTCCTCTGCCCAAAACTCCTGACTGGAGCCCAATGAATTATGGCACAGATTCCATTGTGCTTTGCAGGAACTAAAGTGTTCCAGTCCCTGCTTTCTGCGCCAAGCAGAAGTGTGTGGAAATGTGCTAAGCGGGTCTTTTTTTTCTGCGAGAAACAAAGCATTTTTATGTCGCTTGCCTCGACTGCTTTAACTGCTCAGCTTATTTCCAGGAGGAGATCTGATGCTGAATGTATAAATTAGTGGCATTAAAAGAGTTGATCAGCACACATACGGAAAAGGTGAACAGTGCATTTTAAAATGCTAGGCGACCTACCGACCCAGTAGCCCTGAGGGTGGATTTGTTCTCCCATTTCAGTCCTACTTTCTCTGGTCATATACTTAGGCTTTTACATGTGTTAACTGCTGCAGTGCTATGAAGATCCCTGCTAGAGCTCGTGTTCTGCTCTGTGCCACGGCAGGTCTGAAGTAAATTATTGAACCCAGAGTCTTGTGCATTTAGAGCAGTCAGCACATCGCAGTTTGGAGGGCCACATCAGCACTGTTTGAGCTGGCTCATCGACTGGAGGAAATATCTTTGCAGAGTGAACTCTTCTTGGGATGGCCCCAATCCAACCCTCATTGAAGCTGGTGGAATTGCTCATATTTTCTCAATGGAGTTTGGATCAAACCATCAACTTAAAAAAATTATCCAGTAACATTTTGCTAAAGTGACATGGGGCCTTAATTTTTGGGTGGAAAACAAGTATCTTCCTGTGATATTTTGTCAGTCCTCTTCCTTCTTTACTTTTCTGCCTGTGTGGCTTGGGGGCAGCTGTATGGTGACAGGTAACAGAGTATGTGAAGGTGAAGAGGAGAGCAGCCACCCTTATATGGATTGCTGGATGAAAAATATGAGATGTTTTCTTTCTCCTGTGCTTTTCAGATATGGTAAAATGACATTTTTCTTTTGCTGTTCATGAATAACAACTGGATGAAAGCCCTAAGTTGCACAAAGGACTACAGAGCTTTAGAGGCCTGGCTTTGCTAGTAAAGCTCTGCTTTCACTGTTTAAAATACACTCAGTTTCATAATTTATTTCAAATCAGGTGAAAAAATAAAATGGTGTATCAGAATTGCCCCAACCCTTAAAGTCAATGTACAAAATTATTTACCTACTGGAAGATGGTAGAGCACTGTATGGAAAACAGCACCCACTGGGGGCATGAAGAGGAAAGGAGTGATCATGTTGCAAAATATTTTTGCAAATGATAACCTCTTTCCTGGTGAAGATCTGGCCATGATACCACCAGTACATGAACACTGCCACGTGGGTGTGGGGCTTTACTCCCTGGCTTCCCTGGTGCCTGCTGTGGGGCTGGCATCCGTCAGTCTTTTTTGCATCCCTGATCAGATTCCTGTCTTGGTTTCACAAGTTGCCAAAAAAGGGCAACTGTAGAGTTGCCTTAGGATGTGTTTGCCATGTGTGTTCTGAATTTGAGTGTCACTGCTCAAGCAGTTACATTTAGGAGTGGCCAGTACAATAGGTTTTATGAGTGTGAATGTTTTACAATGAGTCTTACCTCGCAAGTGGAATTAAATTTGGAGTTGCCAGCTGAAGAATCAAAAAGTAATGCCTTTTTTTTCTGTTTATTTATTAGCTATCATTTTTTTCTACAAGTATAGCTGGTGTCTTCATGGTGGTAGGGATTGGACACTTATGAGAATGCATAGTGTGCAGAGTGTTGTTTGCTGAAGAAATAGCTCAGAGATCTAGAAACCACATCTGGCTGAGGTGCTTTCCTAGTCCTGGTGGTGGGTTTTGGAAGGAATGCTACAGGGTGTTCATAAACAGAGTTGGTCCACTCTGAAACTGGATTGCAAATTGGCAGTGGTGCAAGGTTTTACCTCAGAGGACAATTGGTTGAGCTTAGGGTGCAGTTAAGGACTTTTAAAGACAGGAATCTACTCTTTGAGGCAGATGAATGAGCTGAGCAGTTCAGCACATTTTCTTTAATCTTTCATGCTGTTTTGTCTGTTAAAGCAGCAGTAGTCTTAAGTCCAGAGTTCAGAGTCAGTAAGTCTCATTTGATGCTTAGATCTTAATGTAAAAATAATAAAAACCGAAATACCACCTTGCCCCTAAAATCTCCCCAAATAAACAAAAAATCCCACTGGTTTGCTGTTGCAGTGCAGACTATGATCTGCATTTTGGCCAAGTTGCCCATTGCAGGATTTCATTTGCCAGCTGCCATTTTTGGTCTTTTCTGATGACTTTGTTATCTCTAAGCAGCTACGATTTCTGCCTTCAATATGTTACTTTGCCCATGGCTGGGCCACTGTGCTCAGTCTCCCAGACTTCCGCCTGAAGTGAAAAGAGATACTGATAGTTGTTTATAAACTATATGCATGTTGTCTACTGACTGTGCCAAGTATGTGTCATCTCTGCAGCAGAACACTTTTTATAGGTTTGGTTTTCCAGTCCTTAAGTTATGGCACATAGAAGCAAAGTGTAGAAAACGTTTTGTTGACTACAGAAGGTAAAAGGGAAAATTTGTAGCTAGGCTTGTGGTGGTAAGTTGAAGTGCCTGATTTTTTTGTGATATCAAATTTCAACTACTTTTTGTGCTGGTATTTTAATAGGTTTGAGTTGCTCTGTATGTTTTTCTCTGCAGTTATAGATTGATTGCTAGGGGTCAGTACTTCACTTTTCTTCTGAAGTTATTTTGTGTTTTCCTTTGCTAGATAATTGATGAGACCCTCGGAAGAATCTGTGTGATTTGCCTCCTTGTGTGGTTGTTCAGAGGATGTTTTACCGTCAGTTTAGACCTCATGCTTTGGGCTTACATAATTTGTAAAATGCTTTCCTACAGTACTGACACGCACAGAAGTTTTGGCAATACTAGTGGACGTTTCATCTGTGAAAAGTTGATACCAAGACTTTAATCAGCCCTGCATTTTTGGGGCCAAGATACTGTACACAAATTCCTGCAGCTCTAAGTAATGTTGGATTTCTACACTGAAGAGAGTACAAAGGAGTGACTCTTCCTCATTTTCCAGAATACAGAAAAGGATTTTATTTCATGTAATTACAGGTAGCTCTTTAGATGAGTTCTGAAGATGATTACCAGTCAATTTATTTTGGCCAGAGTAGAGGTCCAGAAAGCTGCTAAATCAGTTTTGGAACAAAAGAAAAAAAATACTTAAGAGCTATTTACAGGAGTAAATAATGGGCAGATGAGGAAGACTTAACCTAAAGTTCAATCAAGCACCTGGTAGTGTAGCTTGCTTAGGACAGTTTTGTTGTCTTGTTGTGGTTTTTGCTGGTGGTGGTGGTGGTTTTGGGAGGTGTTTTTTTGAACATGAATTAGCCTGGCCAGGAGGACAAAACTTTGGTCTTTAGGACACCGTGAGTTTTTCTTGTTGCTTCTCTGCAGTCCCAGGGTTATCCTCCTTGTGGAAATCCAGACTCTATTCCAGAGCCAAGACAAGAGCAGGAGACCAGAACAAGAGAATGCTGAGGTGCAGGGGCTGTGACTGCAGAAGACAGTGACTCTGTGTCCTGTTGGGGACTTAAGTAGTGGGAAATGTCTTCCTGACTGGAAAGCACTGAAGTTTTGGCATGGCTAAGCCTACTGGGACTGCAGCCTGGTAGGTACTTGTATGAGGAGGTGTGAGCCTAGCTTCATTTTTTTCCTCTGTGTGACTGAGGTCATGGCCTTTAGCCCTATCCCAGACCAGACTGACGGCTCCTGGGCTGTGGCAAGCTCCTGCTGCTGCTCTTCATTTTTAATGGGAAATCCCCTTCTTGTCAAGCCTGGTACAGACTTCACACAAAAATGGTGTTTTTGATGGATGAGCAGTTATCAGTAAAGCGATTTTAACCATTTCTGAGAACTCTATTTTGGGTGCCTTCAGATTCCTCCTCGTCAAACTGTGACGAGGAAAGATAAATAGAAACTGGAACTAACTAGTGAAATGGGAACAATGGGCAGTAGAGTGTGATGCTACCAGGAGGAAAGTAATTGAATCCTTGGAAGGCCTGGGTTTTAAAATCTCAGCTGATCCCCTGCATTCAGCCCTCGGGTCGATAAAATTCCCTTTGCCTAAAATCACATTTGTTTTAGATTGAATACTTTCCATATGGCTCTCTGGCTGGGCTGGTTCCCTTTGTATCCTTTGTCCCTTACAACTCTCTGTTTTAATTGCAGATGAAAGCTGCAGCTTTGCCTGGGGAAGCAGAGCTGATGGGCTGCAGTGTTCCTCCTAGCCACCCCGGGCCAGTGAGCATATGGGGCTGCCAAGAGGAAACCAGCACAGTGTGCTTCCACTGCAGCCCAGCAAACCACAGGCACCTGGGAGAGCGTGTGTTATGGTTTGAGCCTGGCCGGAGGCGAGGAACTACCCAGGCTCGCTCCCCCCTCTCAGCTGGACAGAGGAGAGAAAAAAAAAATTCAAAGCGTTCATGAGGTTTGTGATTAAGGATTCGAGAGAGGCTTCAACTGAAGAGGTATAAGAGTAAATTAATTAAATGAAAACTAACAGAAAAGGGATAATGAGAAGTAAAATGAGCTTTTGGAGAGCACCTTCTTTCCCCTCACTCCCTCCTCCCACTCCTTCCTACACAGATGACGTGGGGAGACAGAGAATGGGGTGTTGTTTTTTTAGGTCAGGTGGCTAGATCTGTGCACAGATCTGTGGCTTCTTCCGGCTGCAGAATTGGAGTAATTTTTCCCTTCTGTGTCTGTCGGGGTCCTCTCTGGGAAACAGTTCTCAGGAACTACTCCCTTTAGAAAGTCCATCTCACAAGCAGCCTTCTGCTAACTGCTGCCACATCAGTCCATCCCACGGGCAACAGCGGCCCTCAAAGTGCTGCGGCGTGGGTCACTCCTCCACAGGCTGCAGTCCTTTTCAAGCATCCCCCTGCTCCAGCGTCTGCAGGTGGGTCTCTGCACTCCTGTGGTCCTCCATGGGCTGCAGGGGGGACATCTCGCTTCACCATGGTCTCACCACCAGCTGCAGAGGAATCTCAGCTCCAGTTCCTGTACCTCCTCCGACTCCTTCCAACCTGACCTTGGTGTCCTCCATATTGTTTTTCTGCTCACATCGTCTCACTTCCTCCTCCCTTCCCTGGCTGGAATTAAAACCGCTCAACCAGGATTGTTTTGAGTTCCTTCTTAAATACGTTATCACAAAGGCGGTACCACTTTTTATTCGGCTAGCGGCATGTCCATCTTTGCAGCCAGACAGACATTGGCCCTGCAGGACATGATTGAATTATGTCTAGCAGCTTCTCACAGGAGCCAGCCCTGTATGCCCCACTGCTACCAAAAACCAGGTCTTGCAAAGGCACGACAGCATGGCTGGTCGAGGGAAGATGTTACTTCCCTCTGGTCAGGGCTGGGACGCTCAGGAGAAACGTTGAGATCTGGGGTAGTGGTGGCTAGCAATGGCACTTGGGCTCCAACCGGAGGCTGAGTGAGTGGGGCTGGCCCAATCTGACACACAGGAGGACAGGGCAACATCCCTCAGCAGCCAGTGGCTACTTGATGGGAGGCTGCAAGAGAGCCACTTCTTGGTGGGAGCAGGGCACATATAGCACTATAACATGGGCAGCAGCTGCAAGTAGCTGTTTGGGAGGTTTGAGTAGGACATTAGGAAAATGTACCAGCAACAGTGTGGCCAGCAGGACCAGGGAAGGGATCATATCCTAGTTCTCGGAACTGATGAGGGCACACCTCGAGTTCTGTGTTCAGTTTTGGGTCACTCGCTGCAGGAAAGACATTGAGGTGCTGGAGTGTGTCCAGGGAAGAGCAGTGGAGCTGGTGAAGGGTCTGGAGCAGAAGTCTTGTAGAGGAGCGCTGAGGGAGCTGGGATTGTTTAGCCTGGAGGAAAGGAGGCTCAGGGGTGACCTTGTCACTCTCTACAACTGCCTGAAAGGAGGTTGTAGCCAGGTGGGGGTTGGCTTCTTCTCCCAAGTGGCAAGTGACAGAACAAGAGGAAATGGTCTCATGTTGCACCAGGAGAGGTTTAGATCAGATACTAAGAAATTTTTTTTCATGGAAAGGGCTGTCAAGCACTGGAACAGGCTGCCCAGGGAAATGGTTGAGTTACCATCCCTTGGATATTTAAAAGACATGTAGGTGTGGCACTTATGGCTTAGTGGTGGGCTTGGCAGTGCTGGGTTACAGGTTGAACTAACTTGATTTTCCAGCCTAAATGATTCTATGATAAAAGCCTTCACCATAGGCAGCTGGTACAGCACTGGAGCACATCCACAGGGAGTCTGTGACATCATTTGAGGTTTTGAAGACTGAGCTACAGAAAGCCAAGTCTGGCCTCATGCTGTGTTGGAGATCATTTGTATTTGAGCAGGAGATTGAGAAGAGGTGTCCAGATGTCCACTCTAACTTGGATTTTGCCCTCTTTCAGTTCTCCATGGTGTTACTGTGAGTGAAGGATATGTGCCTGTATAAGTGCCTCATGGGCTTTTGAAATCTGTGTTGAGCAACTTCTCGGGAGACCCAAAAAAGGAAACCACTTGGGAGCAAGTGGTTTTTTTAATAGAGTATGTGACTGAGAACAATCCTTGGAAAGTGATCAGGGACCCTCATGAAAGCACCTACATTTATTGTATAGCAAAAAGCATTTATTGTTTATTAAACACTTGGGACCAGTTCCATTGCTGTGATCCAGCTAATATATGCTGGTCTGGCAACAAAAACTGTCTGTAAAATCAGCTTAATAGGCTGGTTAATCTGCTTTTATAGCTGTTTTGTTTTGCTAGGGTGGTGAGGAGCAGCCAGAAGACATAAGTTGCTGAAGACCCTGTGTTTAACTGATAACTACATTTCTTTGTAGGCAAAATAGAATGGCAAGGTTTACCATGCTGAGCTGCTACCCAGTATTTCGGTAGAAAAGCAGAGTTCCTTGCGACTGTGCACTTCTCTGCATATGTTATACACCTCATGAGCACTGAAGCCTTGTATTTTTCACAGGGATTTGAAGAGAAGCTCTGCAAACAGCTTTGAGAGTTGCTATGATTCCTTCTAAATTTAATAGAAGAATGTGTGTTAGGAGTGTCTATGAAGGTGCAGCATTGTCAGCAGATCAAGACCAATGAGCAGTTCGCTTATAGAAGGTGTCACTGAATAGAAATAGTGGAAAATTACCTGCCTTTGGCATATTGATATCTGACATGCAGATATCAATACTTAAAGTTAGATGTTGAAGTCTTGTAATGAATAAATATGAGCTCCTGAACTGCTGCTGCAGAGAGGACTCCAGTATTGCTCTGACAGGGAGTACTTTGATACATTTCTTTTGTTGTCTGTCCAGGCCTCTGACAGTTGTCTGCCCCAGTCCCTAGTTCTCTTGACCTTGCTGTGATTGCAATGGTTGGCATAGCCAGTGAGTGAGAGGGTGTGAATGCACCGTGTAACCGCTGTGCTTGGTGGAATGGCTTTGCTAGAAAAGACAGAAACACTTACTGTGAGTGTGAAATGTAAAAGGTAAGAGGCAAAAATCGCTACAAGTATGAGATCTCAGTTCTGGCTGGTGCTACCAGCCCCTTTCATCCAGCTGTCAGTGCTGCTTGCAGCCTGCACAGTAACTGGAGATGCTGTTCAGAGAACCAAATTGGTTCTTGAGGAATTCTTGCACAAGTGTCACTTCTTAAAAGAATGTTGCCAATCTGCCAGCAAACGTAAAAAAATATCTGACTTGCATGAGGTACCTTTTACAGTGCTGGCTGCTCAAGGGATCATATAATGGGAGTCTGGGAAGTCAGGAGTTGAGGCATGTGCAGTACAGACCTTTTAGATATGAGTCTGCTGGGGAGCAGCACCATTAGTGATGGGTTTAGGAGAAAAGAACCTGCTTTTAATAGTAAACTTTTCTGTGCTTGATTTTACCCTGAACTTTAGCACTTGCCAAAAAAATAAGGTAGTAGTGTGCCTGAAGTAGGGAAAGGGGATTAAAAATAAGGAAAAGGAAAAGATTTAAACAGGAAAGCTACAAGACATCCCCAGTTTCTGGCAGGAGTCCTTGTATTACAATATGTTTTCACTTTCAGTGTCTTGCACCGATCTGTCTGAAGGGCCTGGGAAAAGACACTGTTGAGTACTGTACATCCCAGTTGGAAAGCTTGTTGTTACCGCAATTTGGTTTTATAGAAAAAATTAAAAAGCTATAAAATCATGTTCTTTACTCTTATGTTAGTAGATGTGCTTGCAAGAGACATATGTGGACTGCTATACATGTCATGTGCTTCATAACTTTGATGGTGTTTGTGTGTGTGTTTGCTTATTTTTTGAAGAGAAAGATATGCCAAGCAGACCTCTGAGAGTGCGTGCCCAGTCTCCAAATGGAAAGTTACCTTTTCGATGGAAGCCACCTTATGGAGGAGGCTTCAGAGCTCCACGCAGCAGATCCCAAGGTTACCCCCGTGGGTATGGAGAGAGCAGCCGAAGGATGAGCTATGTTCCAATGCTGCAAGAGCGACAAAACCAGGAAGTGAGAAAACTAGGTGGGTCAGATTTCCTTGGTAGCACCCGGCTTAGCTGGCACACTTCTGTAATCCCCTGTGGCTACTGGGTGATCCCAGATCACGTGTTGTCCTAACCATCAAAACCCCTTCTTCCGATAAATGAAAATACTTGCTATAATGGTATTCTGTACCTTAGCAGAGGTAGGGTGTGACCTAGAGAATAGGGTAGAAATTGTAGGAGAGCTTGATGCTCTGTTAAAGAGACACCATGTGTGAGTTTGACATAATAACAGCAGAGGGAAAGAGTGAAGAGCCATAGCTCAGATTTTCCTTGCATGTGGTGGGACTGCTCCAAAATCGCTATTTCTTTTCAATGCAAAAGGTTACAGGAAGGCTTCTGTTTTTTCCTTGCACGCACAGCCTCTGAGTCAGTTCATGTGGTTTCACTGCCATCAAGGAGCTCACAAGAACGGAGCCAACCTGTCTATAGGTCATCTTTAACTAAAAGAAAAGTCACAGGTATGCTTCTTTCACATCTACTGTCAATGACTGGAGACAATTGGATGCAAAGAGACAACTGTGATTTTTAAACTGCAAGTCTTGTGGTACTGGAGCTGCTAGATTTTTCTCTGTATGTTAAAGAGCTTGAAGGATGGCTCCAATTCCCTAATTCAAGCAGGATTAATAAAATAATACAACTCTACAACATGATTGGTTGAGTTTCTGAGTTTTTAGTTTTGTTTTTTTTTCTTTAATCACCTCCTCTCTATCTATTGACAAATGCAGTAACTGCATGACAAGACTTGATACAATCAAAGCCAGGACCCCCAAAATGATATGCTGTCTTTCTTCTCAGATCTCTAATCCCTTTTCTGAAGAGTTGGTTACCAGAAATGTCAACCTGGTCAGCAAAAGTTTTCACTTTCTTTTGGAAAGAAGGCATTACATACTGCTGCCATGGTTGAAGAGGATGAGTGAGATTCTGATCTCCATGCTAGTGTGCTTTCTCACCCCCTCACATTGTGATGTGAATGGCATGGGAGTGGCAAAGCGTTCAGAATATTTTGATGGTGATGAACACCTATGCCAGAATTGAGAACTGTGGCTAAACTGTATTGAAATCCCATCTCACACCTCTTTTGGAGAGGTGATGCTATCCATTTGTCATGCTCACTTTCTTTCTTCAGGTGCTCCCATTGCAAAACTTTGTGAATAGGTCCCCTAAGCCACTTGGGACTAGAAGATGGGTCCTCTTGGCCATTTCTGTATAGTAGCTGTTTGGCTTGGAAGTAGCTGTATAGGCTTGGAAAAGCTGGAACTTTCTGAGAACACTCAGCATTTAAAACCTGATCGGAAGAGGTGAAATGTGCCTCCCTGCTGCCTGCTATCTTTGCAGGCCCTGCTGGGTTTCAGGCTAGTGTGCCACTTGCTGAAGAGAAGGGCAGTCTTTCCCTGAATTTCAGTCATACATGAGTAAGATTCCCTAGAGAATGAAATCATCCTTCGGAGTTTACTGGCTCCATTCCTTTACTGAGACATCAATATTTTTCCAATGTTACTTGTCTATAAAACTCTGACTTGAAAGTCACGCCTTGTACATTCTGTGCCTTTGGAAGGCTTGGAAATAGTTGCTGTGACACTAGTAAGGAAAAGTAATAAATTTTTCATTGGCCAGTAGATGGACTAGACTAAAACAACTCTGATGGACAGATAGAAAAGGAAGCCTCATCAAAATTAAAAATCTCAAAATATCAAATTAGTTTAACTTAATTTTAAAATTTTGTAAATTATTTGCAAAAGATTCTGATATGTCAAAACAGCCCACTTCAATGATTTTTTCTTTTTTTTCCCCCTTTTATACTGTAAAAACCGTAAAAGTTGAATTCAAACCTGTTTTAAGCACCCAAAAACTTAAAATATGCAGAAATTCTCCCTTATGAATAATTTTTTGAAGAAGATTTTATTGCCCTTTAATATGAAACCAAATTTTAAAATCTCAAAAGTTTTTGTAAGACAGAATTTCTGCTCTCCAGCCACCTCTAGCAGTGTGTTTGCTGAGATGATTAATACTAGGATGTTAATAAAACATTTGCTGTAAGTAACAGTTTGGGGACCAATAGAATATTGAAGGACTGTAGAATATATTAATACTCTGGTCTTGTGGGCAGACAACTAACAAAAGAAATGATGTTTCCTTGGGATACTATTAGTTATCAATGTGCTTGGTTTTCCACTCCCACTTGTATTTGAAATTCAGCTGTGCTATGTGAGTATCATAGTGTCAGTTGAAGACATTTGCTGCTTTTCATGAGAACTCCAATGTTGTTATTGATATGCTGTTTTGTTTTGTCATTTCAGAGGAGGAAGAGGTGGAGGTGGCACAAGACATAACAGTTCGAGTTATGTCCTCTCAGTCTGTGCTTGTTGCGTGGACAGACCCACTGTATGAAAAGCAGAAGGTTGCAGCAAATAGGTACTTAGCCCTCGGTTTTAAATGGGTACTGAAGGGGAACAGCTGCCAGTGCTCTACTGAATGTTTTTTCATTTATTTAATTCCTGTTGGTAATGAGTAAAATTTAGCCTGCCTCCCAGTGCCCTGGTCGTTAACATTTAGAGATCTGTGTAAGTGCTGAACAGCAGGGGTTTACATCTCTTCTGAAATGTTGCCAACACCAGTTGGGGTATTTGGCTATTCCAATGTTGGTATATCACCACGGTCAGCAAATTCGCATGTGTGCATGGGGAAAGAAGGAGTGGGGAACCGGGCACAGCTCACAGAGGTGAGGTGTTGAGTTGGATTGTCAAAACAGACTACAGCTTTGAGATGACCATCCTGTGGGTGAAGAAAGCATCACTGCAGTGGGAATGACACCTGTCATCACACCCTGCATCCTCTGATGCTTCAGAAGCCCCATGCAGCTGAGGCTGGGCAGGTCAGGGGCTCCTTTGAGTGGGAGAGCTTGGCTCGAAGCAGCATGCTGGAGCAGTTGAAGACCGAAAGAACTGGGCTGGAAACTGCCAATGGTCTGAAAGCACTGGGAACACTGAAGAACTGTGCAAACTGGTGCTGAAATACCCTGAGGGTCACAGGAGGAAGACTAGTTTCCTTGTGGAAGCAGTTATCTAGGCAGACATGTGGGAACTGAGCTGATGGTGCTGCTCTGGGAGCAAGGGCCTCCCAGAAATCCAGCCATGTTCATGGCCAAGGGACAGTGAGATGGTGGTGTGGAGGCCCCTGGGACACCCAGCTCAGTTCAGAAAATCCTGTGGCTTTCCCATGGGGAAGAGGGGGTTTTGAGTAAGAGTCCTGAAAGAGCGGGCCTTCCCTTGGGGTGAAAGCATCACACTCCATTAGAGGAAGGCAAAAATGTTTGTTTAAAAGATGCTGGGTTTTGGTGGTGGTGGTACTTTATCGTTTGTGCTTTGGTAGGTTCCTCACTAAGCCCCAGCGGTCTACCTGAGGGTAGAACATCCCTGCCCCTCTCTGGTTCTGCTAATGCTAAGTTTCCACACATTAACTCTTGCTTTCTTGTGTTTCTGATCCCAGGCAGTATAATGTTCGCTATCGGGAAAAGGGGGAATCAGCAAGGTGGGATTACAAGCAGGTGTCCAACCGGCGGGCACTGGTGGAGAACTTAGTGCCAGACACTATGTACGAGTTTGCCATCCAAATCTTGGAGGGAGAAAAGGAAGGCAAATGGAGCGTGTCTGTTTACCAACGGACCCCGGAGGCAGGTATGTATTCATTGGGGTAACACAAGTCTTAGGGTTTGAGCTGTGGAATAGGGCTGACTTGAGGGAAAGCCAGAATAAGCCAAGTGATTGCTTGGGGCAGGAGAGGGTTGAGAATATTGGAAAGGCCTCAGTGCTGCTGCCGGCATCCCTGCAGTAGTGAAGCACACAAGAGCAAACCAAGCTGCTCTTGTGGTGCAATGAAAACAGGAGGAGATGGATTGGGTATTTCTGTGGGACGGGTTAGCACCTTGGACCCCTGCATTTGCCCTTTCCTTTGAGAAGAGCAACCTGGCTTCCAACCCTCTTTGCAAACAGCAAATGTAAATCCTCCCTCCACCATGGAGAAGCTGTCAAGCCCCTTTGGTACAGGGAAGTGGTCCATAACAACCAAATTACCATGTCATTCTAGCTTAGCCACAACATTAGTCTTGTGCAGACCTCCTGTTCCTAAAAATACAGAATAAAATTTCACTATGGTACTCTGAGAGAGAGATGTGACAGAGGTGTGCATGGACCTGAGCCAGGTCTGCTCTTCACATTTATCTTTGAAAGAGCTGTATAGGAATCTCTGTCATGAGAAGATGGAGCAAAAGGTACATGCTATGTTGATTCACCTTTCTTACTTGCCTCTTCTGTGTATGGCTGTTTCCCAGCTCCTTCCAGTGCACCTGAAAATTTGGATGTTTGGCCACTAAAGGGAAAACCAACCTCTGTAGCAGCATCCTGGGATGCTCTCCCAGAGAGTGAAGGAAAAGTCAAAGGTGAGTCTTCCCTGTTAGCTTCTAACTCCCTCAAGGAGCTGGTCTTCTCAGAGTCGGACTGCAGCCCTGTGGTAGGCTGGAATCTTTGCTGTGCCACGATTTCTTCACTTGATTATACACAAGCAAGATTTTTATATTTCCAGCCCAGCGTCTCCACAGCACCACTGAGAAGCCATTGTCACTCTGTGCCTGGGATGTCACAGAGCTTCTTGGGGTATCATGCATGCATATTTTACCTCTTCTTCCATTAATAAGCAGGTCGAAAATGGAGCTCAAGAAGGAAGTTTCCAGAAGGATTTGTAAGAATTAGGTGAAGAAGGAAAAGTTGGGTAGTTGCCAAGAAAGTGAGTGGGTTTATGTTGTGTTTTATTTCTAGTTTTTTATGAAAGGAAATCCTTAGCTTAAGAAGCAAGCACAAATAGTGATTTCAGTAGATATCATGCATAAATCTTGTGTAATATAGTGTTATTGTACATAGTCATAAAGATAATTTATCAGTTGGCTATGTTTTTGCATAGAATTAAAGAAAAAGAAAAATCTCTTTCTGGGATTTTTTTTCCTGTTTCACTCTGAAAATGAGGCTGAATTTTTTGCCTCCTGTTCTCCAGTGTTTGACAGTATTCTGTTCTCAAATTATAAAAATTTTTGAAGGTGCCTTAACAGCACTGTAGCATCTCAGAAATTAAAAAAACATTGGCCTGGAGGGAGATACACCGTGTCTGCAAATCCTACTTTATGTGTTCTTCAGGGCAGTGGTGGAATTCCTTCCTTTTTTGAGGTCAGTAGAATTCTTGCCAATTGCTTCAATGAAGCTGCAATTGTGTCCAAAAATTATTATTTCTGTAAGTAGGGTCATGCAGGGACATTATCGGATTTTTCAAGTCTGCTCCTAGTTTTGACCAATCTGTAGCCCTTTTTGCAGTTTTGTCTGTATTGTCACTAGATGATTCATCCAAAGCAATCATTTTAAAGATACTTGATATTCAAGGGCTGAATGCTTATATATGTCTAATATATCACTGTTTTTTGAGTATGAAGTGTTACAGGAGAGGTCTTACTTTTAAACTAAATAAATGACAAGATATTTTTACTGACTAAATAAAATCACTGAATTAGCATTTCATGGTCATTTTGATAGCATGTGGTAATCAGGAATTTTTGTCTTTTGATCCTTTTGTTTTTCAACACAATTTTTTATACCACATATTAAAATAATTGGAGAAAATTGTCCTCCAGTAGTCATTTGAGAGTTATCGCAAGTTATACCAGAATCTCTGCAGTTAAAACAACTCCTGGGTGAAAAAGGAAAAGAAAAAAGATTCCAAGATTACCATGCCTTGTAATACATTGATTTATTTCTCAGCAGAGCACTAAATTCATTTGCACGTAAAATATTGATGATGTGGATTTTTTTGATTTTGATGAACTATGCGTGGCTTATTTCTCAACCCAATGAACATGGGCACATTTTCAGAAAAAAAAATTACACTTCCTATTTTTAAAGATGCCATTATGTTCTAGAGTTTTCCCATCATGTGTGGGGATTCATCTGGTGTTATTGTGGGTTTTTGTACAGAGAGAGAAGGCTGCCAGCCCATGAAATTTATTATCAAGACCCTGGTTTTGTTTGATACCTCTGCCTCTTACAGAGTATTTGAAAGGATAACAACTGCACATGTCTGAGATCTTGCCTGCACTTCTTGAGAGTATAATGGGAAGATTCCTCTTCGGTCACAATTATTCCTATAGGGGTGAAGTTTCTCTCAATACAGAAAGCTAAGACAGAGCACAGATATCACAGTAATTCAAAAATAAAAGTTTACAGTAGGGTGAGTTTCTAAGTGGCAACCAGACCTTACTTTGCCCTCTCTGCTGTTGTGTTTGGCCCTGGCTCTAGTTAAGCACAGTGTCTCAGATTTTGGTTTTGTTGGACAGGTGTGATATTGCTACCATTTGGCAAATCTGCAGTGCTAATATTTTCTGGTAGAAGTATCTTTTCTGAATAAGAACCTCAATCATCCAGGCATGACTTTTACCAGTAGGTTACAGCTAAAACCTCCTTAAACCTCTTTCTTTTGGGAAGTCTAATATGTGCTCATAGTTCATGAGCCATAACAAAACAGATATTCTGGTCATAGCGATCTGCACTACATTGCATTTGCACCGTCTTTCAGACTACATTTCCACAAGTAGTAAGACAGTGCATATTTCCATGGCAATGTTCATACATGTTTTCTGCCTCCAGTGCATTTTCTTTTTGTAGATTTCTTCTGTTATTTTGGATTTAGAGCACTTATATTTTTCAGAGGATTCATTTTTTTCCCTTTATTAGTTGGTGTCCAGAAACAAAGGAAAAGGTCTCCTGGTGCAGCACACCAAAAGGTGCAGTAGCTGCTGCTATAATTTTATCATGTCCCCCACACCTTCTCTGGAAGCGCACACGACTGTAATTCAGCTCCTCTTGATGTCACTTCACTCTGATGGGCATTGTTGGTTATGTATTTTTACAAAGGTATAGCTGATATGTTCTCTCTCAGTCACTGGGTCATTGATGTGATTTGGTTTTGTCTGTTAAGATGAACAAATGTTCAACTTACCTACATATATATACGTATATCTCTCTCTCATGTCTTTATGCTCCAGCCGTTGACTCGGCGTGCATTGCTCGTGTATTAATTTTAGTAATGCACGTTCTAATTCATCCTACCCATACAGTCTGTCCGCTGGAAACAGGACTGTTTTCAGTTTCCTCCTTCCAACCGTCTGCCAAATCATTTCAGAATACATTCTTTCATACGCCCCGGCTCTCAAGCCATTTGGAGCAAAGTCCATCACCTACTCTGGAGCTACAACATCAGCCATAATAGATGGTCTGCAGGCCGGGGAGCGCTATATTTTCAAAATTCGTGCAGCAAACAGGAGGGGACCAGGTCCTCAGTCGAAAGCCTTCAGTGTTGCCATCCCAGCAGGTGAGCACCAAGCCATGAACCAATTGCTTAGTTTGCCCATTCTTTCCTTGGTCCCAGTTGTGTTAATTCTTACTGACTTAACTCCTCTGCACTCTGTCTAACCTGTGGAATTTTACTTCCTTAATGTTGTTACTGTTTGCTCTTTTCATCCCTATATGGTCCAAGTAAGTATTTGTCACTCTGTAGCATGTAAAAGGACATCTTTATGGACATTTTAGCCTCTTAAATAAATGCATGCCATACTCTTATTTCCTGCATGACAACACTGTGTGCTCTTGTTATCCAAAGACCAATGCTCTGAGTCTTTGGCTGCTCCATTCCTGACAACGCCTGCTCTTGAAGGTCACTTGGGTTGTCTTACTCAGATACTATACCCTGTGTTTGCTTCTTGCCAAAAAGTTACTGTTGTAGGGACAGAATATTTGCTGGGTTAGCTGAAAAGATGGGCCACAGCCTTACGTGGGATAATGCAGCCATCAACATGACTAAATTCTGCTGAAGATTTCGTTCCACTGAAAGGATGCTGCAGTCCCTCGTTTTAGATACTTGATTTTAATTGCTCTAAGTTTTACCCAATCTACAATAGTTCCACATAGGTACCTTCCTACAACCCAAAACTTACCTTGGTTAGACTTCACAGTCTGGTTAATACAGAAATAATTATTGTCTCATATTCAAATAAGTTGTTTTATTCTTGCTACCTGAGTGGTTTCTTCTCTTGGTCAGTTTTTGTGTATCTTCTAATATTGTGAATAAACACTTTTTTTCCTCCCTAGCTGCTCATGAGGATTCAGTTGCTCAGAAAAAGAAAAATATTCAAGATAATTCAGAGGCTAAAAGAATTGGGAATGCTGGCTCATCTCCTTCTCAAAGTTCTTCTGTTTCTTCAAAAACCCAGCCATCGCCTTCTTCTAAGCAGTTGTCTGTTAAGTCACCTAATGTTAGTGATAAAAAGAGTCCTCTTTTGGAATACAAGGATAAAATCTTGACTCGAGGGGTCCTAACTAAATCTCAGTTAGTGTCTGGAAAGACAGGAGAGATGGAACCTGACCTCCAATCCACTGAGGTGACAGATGATCGCGATTCCTCCCAAGAAGCTACAAAGTCACCGCCAAAAGCCCAGGACCAGAGGAGGAATGTTAGACCCTTGTTCCCTAGTCGGCCAGTCCACCCTGTCCTTGCCTCAGGGAGGACCTCTGTTCGAACCCACACATCAGAGGTGTCACGCCAGATGAGCACAGAGAAACATGAACCACCGGCACTGTTACCATCATCAGCACAACACTCTTCTGCCTCATCTGTTCCGAAATACACAGATAACGAAACAAAGCAACTGAGGCAAAGCAACAATAATATGCCTCCTAAAACCTCTTCCAACCCTCTGCCTGCCAAAAATAATGGTCTTGCGGGTAATGTGGAAGGGAAGCCAGGCCCCATGCTGGTGAAAGTGTCTTCTAAAACTTCAGAGCCTGGTCGCCTGGCCTTGCCATCAAATCGGCAGTCTGCTGTCTCTCATGAGGGTGTCTTAGGCCATCACAGTAGGTCTGGCTCTCTAGGTCCTTCACATCAACCTGCTTCCAAATCAGCAGATTCCCGTGCTCATAATAGCCATAATGAGTTTGACAGTGAAGAAGCAGAGGACAGAGCAGGACAGCCCAGTTCTAGAATACAGCAAACAAGGCTACCGTCAGGCTCCAGTTCTCGTGCATGGAAGGATTCAAAATCAGCTGCGGTGGCAGTCTCATCGAGGTCTGCAGTTTCTGGTTACACTTTACCTCACTCTCGCTCCTCCACCACTGCCAAATCCAAGGGAAAGGATGTTGATAAGCATTATAGCGAGGACTCACAAGATGAAAACCCCTTATCTCCTTCTCTACCTTATTCCAGGCAGCCTTCTTCAACAATCTATTCCAAGAGAAGAAATCCTCAGGTCGATTCTGATTCTCACCTCAGGCAGACACATGGTGAAAAATCACCCCACTCTGACTCAGAAGAACAACAAAGTCAAACAGCTGCTCCAGAAAAGCATTCTCTTTTGCAGTCTTCTCTTTCCAAATACAAGCCTGAAGAGCAGGGCAGTCGAGAGTTAGAAGAAACACTTGCTCGATCAAAACCAAGTGAGTCTTTGCCTAGAAAGACATTCCCCTCTCGTCTTCCAGTGGAGAAGACCTCCCATTCAGAGCCTCTACAGAGGGCCCAAACTGGTCCTTCTGTACTGCATTCAAGGGGCCGGCGCCTCCCATCTCACACTTCATTCCAGAGTAATGAAGAATTGCAGGAAGATGAGGATGAGGATGGAACAGAGGGCGATGACAGAGCAGGCAGGCACTCTGTGTTTCTTAAAGAGGTGTCCTCTTCTAAGGGATCATCTGCATCTTTCTCTCAGGGAAGCTCAAGTTCATCTCGATCAAAGCAACAGCAGCCAGGTTCTCAGGTACCTTACTATAAACCAAAACATACTCAGCCAGACTCCAGTTCTGCCAGTGATACAGCAAAAGACACCCAAAATCAAAGGTTGTCGTCCACTTCAAGACAAATGCATCCTTCTTTACCTACTCGCTCAGGAGTTGCTACAAGAACAGCATCCCAAACAGAGAAAAAATATGGCCTGTTGCCCTCAAAAATGTCTAACACTGAAATTCCTCAAAAAGTTTCTTCCTCCTCTTCATCCAAATCTCATCAGTCAGTTTCTAATGAAGAAGATGATTATTACAGTGAATATGAACAGAGAGAAGTGGAAGAGAAACCCACATCTTTGGCAGCAAAATGGTCCCCTTCTGTTTCTAGAGGTAACAAAAACACATATAAAGACACTACTAGCAATAAAAGAAAATCTATGGATGCTCTTCTACCTCACAAAGTAACTTCTGAAGAGGAAGAGATGGAAAAAACTTCAACATTAAAAGTGTCTTCTCCTGAATCACCAGGAAGCTCTGCCATAGCATCACGGATTACTCAGTCCTCTAACAAGCATACCCCATCTAAACCAAGCTTTGTCTGGCCACGTTCTTCTGCATCTACCACCATTTCTCCAACAGTTTCTTCCACTTTGTCTCCTCGTCAGCGACTACTGAACTCCAGGCTATGGAGCCCTTCTCAGCGGCAATTTGTTAGACCTCCTTATAGACCAGGTATGCTGCCTTTGTTGTACTAATCTCACTAACTGTGTTTTTCCTAAGATCAGCAGTTAGATGAAAAGTCCTCTATCAGAATGAAAGTTCAACTGTTTAGCATAATGCGTCGCTTTTTATTTTGGTGGTTCCTGGGAAGCCCAGTTCTTGAGGACACTGCATATTTGGTGTAACGTGGTGCCCCAGACCTTTTGTGCTGTTGTCTGATCTAAACAGGATCCTGTGATCCACAGAGAGGATGACAGAGTTAGTGTGAAATTGGAAAAGGGCTGTGTTCCGTATTGAGCAATGACTTCACTGAATGCTCATGGAAAGCACATTTGTACATTTGCTGGATACAAATTTTTTTCCCCCTCCAATGCATGGACATCCAAAATAGTATTTAGTGACTTGCGTGTTATAGTAAATACCTTTTGTGCTATGGGTAGGTAATAATCTTTTGTTCAATGAGGCTTCACTGTTACACAGTGAGGACTGTGCAGCTGGGCTGTTACATTTGATATGCTTTACCCAGACTTAGTGTTGTGTATAGGTTCACCAACTTAAAGAACTTTAAGATGGGAGCAGATCTTAAATAATACCATGGAGGATGAGATTATGGCATGAAAAAATAACAGATTTCTATATGGAGGTTATATAAACTTACTATACTAGCAATGCAATTGTGAAGTTATAGCCAAGGAGTGTTCAGTTAATTTTTTTCCCAATCAATACATGTATATATTTTCATTATATTTTTCTGGAGACAAGTCTCTTGAGTTAAGATGTGAAAATTGTTGCCCTTTCGGAGCTGGGGGCCCTGCAGTTCAGTGCTACTGCTTCTCCATTTCTGACCTGAATGCACTTCCATTTAGCAGTGGTTTTTCATCTAGAGTAGGGGATTCCTTTATTTTACAGGTTAAAAAAAAAAAAGGTGTAGAGATAATTTCCATCCCCTCTCGTTTCAGTTAGTCAGTACAGCTTTGTATAAGGACAGCACTGAACAAGCCATTGTGTGTAATAACGGTTTCTTCCTTCATTCCACTTCTGAAATGTTTACAAAGATCACAAACATTTTAATGACTGTAGTGCCATTGAGAACTATTGCCCTGCCTTCTTAAAACAAAAAAAAAAAAAAGAAGGAATAAAGAGACCAAATAAACATCATAGAGATGAACCATGAATTATTAACTTCTGCAGAAGAGACAATTTCAAATTCTTGTGTCAGCTGCAGGGATCTGACAGTGCTTCAAGTTGAACAGTTGCTCCAAGAAGAAATGGAGTGTGTGGTTTGCAGAGTGTGGTGAGGGCTCTTTCTGCTGTCATTTATGTTCAGATCACCCAGAAAAATGCATTTACTTGCAATTTAAAATGTGGCTTGTAGGTTGCACAGCTTTCTTCAGAATAGTGTGTTTTCTTCTCTGTTTCAGGTAACAATGGCAGACCAAATCTTACAACAAAAAATGGAAACGGAAATGGAAAAACAATCCCTGGTAATAACGAAAAACCAAGTGGACAGAAAGTAATCAATGGCCCTCAAGGAACAAAGTGGGTAGGGTAACCTTTTCTCCAAATTCAAGATGCTTTGGCCTTTTATTGTACTTACATTTTCATTTAGAAAAGATAGGCAAGCAGTGTCCTCAGTCAATGCAGCTGTAAAGTGAAGTTATACTTAGCAGTCTAGTTTCCACTGTTCCACTGAAATCTAATGATAAGTTCTGGATTTTGTTATTTTAACATTTTAAATTTAAAGCCTGATGGCTTGGATTTTCAACTACAGCATTACTCCCATAAATTTAGCAAAACATTTTTTCTTCAAAGTCAGTGAGACTTTTACTCCCAGTGACTCAGAGACTCTTGACACAGCAGACTCTTGTTTCCTATGCAGTGTGAGTGGGGACTGCCCAGGATAGCTGCTATGAAAGACATGTTCAGCAATGCTTCTCCCAGACTCAGACTGCAGATGGAAGCTCCTGAGCAAGATTATTGAAATCAAAAGTTACTCCATAACTGTCACGATGCTTTAGATGCACATAGGTTGATATCTTGAAGCATTTTGCCATTCTTAGAGACCTATTTCGAGAGGTATTTGTAGAAGAGCTCAGATGCCATTGATAGGAAAGCCCCACAAGCTGTCTACATGCCCACATCTTGTCTTTTAAAATCCTTTCCAGTGAGTGTATAACCAAGAAAAGCAGGCAAGGAACTGGTGCTTCCTGCATGTTTGCCCAAATGCTGAACAGTAGAAGTCTGTGATCAGCCTCCCCAGCATCAGCAGAGCTGCTCACACATGGCATGACAAATAAAGACATTTATTTTATGGCCACTTCAATCTTACCATTTGCATTAGAGGAACATTAAAAAAATGTATCAGGTATGTCACGTTCAAGGAGAGCATTTTGAAAAGCATGCCCAAAGCCCTTTAAAAAGGCTCCAGAAAGTGGGTTAGAAAGGTCCTTAGGAGGCCATGGGGCACCTCGCTGCCTCCCGAGTGAAGGCGTTGTTGCAAGCATGACGAACACCTTGTAAAGCAAGAGGATTTATGCCAAATCTGGGGCCTGCAGGGCTTCAGAGACTGATCTCATCATCTGCTGTCCTTCCTGCTGCAGTCTTTCCTCAGCACCAGATGTAAGTCTGTCTTGCCAACCTGGAAGTGTTGCTTATGTCCCCTTCCCAGTTTCGTCCCAACACTTAACACATTCTGCATTTTTGTGAACTATGGCTCAGCATCTGTTACCTCAGGTTAAAATAGCATAGAGTTCAGCTATTTTGGGCTGCAGTAGCAATGAGGACTGGATTGTAACTGCAGTTAGGTCTGGAATTCAGTCCAAGGTGTCAGACATACTTGTTTTATGAGGCAGAGGCTTTTCTTCAGTCTCCTATCCAATTAAAATCTTAGCTACTTTGTTTTCACTGCCATTTCAATATAAATTAACTAGTCTAATTTTTAAGTTTTCTTTCTTCTAAATCCCATCTTCAAAGCGACTCAGGGTCATACTGAAATCAGTATTACAGGAATTCACCTTAGGAGTCATGCAGCCTAAGAAAATCAAGGGATTTGCTGCTTTGTACACGAGAGCTACAGTAGGTGATGTGAATATGGCTGTGCAGCTCTGGAGCCCAGTTCCTGGGGATTTGCTTTATCCAGCAGTGATTTTTCAGTGATTACTATGCACTTAGTTAGTCTTAAGAGTCCAAGTGTATTGTAGCTATTCCTGAATGTCGCATTTAGTGTCTGAATTTCCCCAGGGTTTCTGTTGTTTTGAAATTTCATTTCACCTTCTCTTGTGCTAGCTAAACATGAGTCCATCTATTGCTTTTAGATTGTAGATCTTGATCGAGGGCTAGTGTTAAATGCTGAAGGAAAATACCTCCAAGATTCCCAAGGCAACCCTCTCCGAGTGAAATTAGGAGGGGATGGACGTACAATTGTTGGTAAGTTACAACTTCCTTCTTACAGAAAAAAACCCTACTGTTTCTGTACACATAGTACAAGTCCTTGAGCTGTTGAATGCTTCAGTCCCATCCAAGCCATTTGGAGTTACTCTTACCTCAAGTCTGCATCAAACAGTCAGCACATTGCAGGACCTGGGGAGGCT
The DNA here is from genome assembly GCA_013400975.1 of Atrichornis clamosus. NCBI lineage: Eukaryota > Metazoa > Chordata > Aves > Passeriformes > Menuridae > Atrichornis > Atrichornis clamosus. Next base: position 40,716 of record WBMZ01006049.1, read on the forward strand.
TTGAGGCATCCTGTGGTACTCGAGTACAAGGCAGCAAGAATCACTCAAGTCCATCTCACTTGTATCAGCATTAGAAAAGACTGCAGAACTGAGCCAGAAGAAGGATTGATGATTAGAATATGGATTGATGATTGTTCATATCTTTGTATACATAGAAATAATTATTCCCCACTGCTAGCACTGCACCAGCCATATGTATGTATTTATTTCATTTTTTTCTTCTAAAACTGACCACAAATAGTAAGAAACCCTATATGTGTTCTATCCTGTTTGCATGTCAGTCTATCTGTACAGATCTCGAATACAAATTCAGTGCTTTTTTGTTAAACTGGTTACCATGAGTATTTACAGTATCCAGAATTTGGCACACAAGTTTATCTGCAGTGACAGCATCTCGCCAGCTCATCCCAGTTTTTTCTGGCACGTTTGACATTAGGGAGCAGAATATGGATTCATCATATGTTTCATCAACAGTTACAAGAGTGACTTAGATTAAATGCAGTCATTGTCTGCGCATTGTGATTTTGAAGTGAAACCTCCCTGGAGTGTTTATCAAACAGCTGAAAAACGTGAATGCCACTCTGCTTTATCTGAGGTTCTTGTGAATCATTTTACAGCCTGAACCATTTTCCAGCTTCCTTAGCCATGGCTCTTTCCTAGGTAACACCCTTCTTCTCTGTCAGTTTAGTTATAGGAGGCTGTATTCACACTGTCAATACCTTTGTGGTATCTACTGTGATAAAACAGAGTAATGTTTAATGCTATAAGCCTGAAATAGATTAATAGTGAGATTTTTTTGTTTTGTGCTTCTCTCCTAGATGAAAAGGGTGCTCCAATGGTGAGTCCTGATGGATTACCTTTGTTTGGACATAGCAGATTTAGTAAACCTGTAGCGAGTGCACAAGATAAACCAATAATAAGCCTTGGAGGAAAGCCTTTGATTGGTCTTGAAATGATTAAGAAAACAACCACTTCCTCACCTACTACTACAACAATACCTACAACAACTACCACCACAACTACCACAACCACTACAACAACTGTTGCTACAACTACCACCACCACTCCTGAACCAACCACCACTGATCCACCCACTGAGAAACCAACGCCAACCTGTCCTCCAGGCACCTATGAACAGTATGATGATGAAGGCAACTTGCTCTTGGGGTTAGATGGCCTGCCAGAGTGCAATGCAGAAGGTAATTTCCTTTTGTGCTGTTTGAATTTCCATGGCTGTGCTGTTTGTACAGCACAGTTACACAGATGTAAAACAGGAAAGAATCTGCCTCTAAAGATTTTGGTCCATTTCATAAAGTAGGAGCTAAGATTAGAGCATATGAAGAAGGGTTTGGGTGTTAAATGGTTTTTCATTGGAAAATGCCAACTTTCCCCAAAGCCAAAGTTTTTTGTGGAAATACGTTGTTTTCAGCAAATTTCTTACCTTGTGTTGGATCCACTTTTATCACATATATTCACTCACAGGAGCACAAGTACAAGGCGGTAGTTTTGTGGTCAAAGCACTTATAAGGTTTTCTCACTCCATTTCAGGCCAGAGAAGGACCTGGAGGCACTATACATTTTGTCTCTTTTGTGTTCATTTATCACAAGGAATTCTGAAAAGTCTCACTTTTGAGCCATGGTGAAAACAGCATTTGCAAAATGAAATTCTTGTTCTCTTGCCAGCCCTTGGAAACAGATTGTCTGGCAGGAATGCAGCACAGCACAGGTGAAGCAGGTGAAAGTCAACCCTCTGCACAGATAAGGCAGAGAGTTGTGCACTGATTTCTTCACTACCTGAAAATACGAAGTATCAGTCCATGTCATTTTTCCTTGTTGCAGTTACACAAGCTTAAGATACAGTGCCAAACTGAAATCCAAGCGAAACACATATAAATGCACTGGAGTCTTTGGATGTTGAACCTACCATGCTTTACGCTTTCAGCACCTGAATGCTGCATTGCAAATGAGTTAGCTGCTTATTTTGCCAAACCAGATCAGGCAGCACCATGGTAGCCCTGACCTTTCCCATTTGTAGGTAATCCTCGACTCAGTCTACTAATGGGCAGTAGCAGCACAGCCATAACTTAAACAGCATGTTGGCAGTCAGACATCTGACAACTGCAATAACCAGTTTTCATGGCTAGTGAAACCCCTTTACCTTTCTCCCATACACCTGTATCTCTTCAGTCAAAGTAAATTTACAAGTAGATCGTGTAACCATGGCCTAGGAAGCTGAACTAGGACTTTGAAAAGGGCAGTGATATGGAAAAATGTGGCTTCAACAACTCACAGTGAGTCTAAGGATAGCATATTTAGAGAGAATCTCAGAAGCAGAAAACAAAATTCTCTTATCAGCTGCCCTGGGTAATTCATGAGTCAGAGATGTCAGTTCCTTGTGCAGGTGGAATTACAATGAGTTACAGTGTTAGTATTTATCTAACAATTAGCCACATGTTTGACATTGTGCATTTATAGAAGTGTGCCTGCATGTGTATATGCACAGATATGTACATACGCAAACATATGTATATAAAAACAACATCATTATTAAATATTTCTGTGAAGATTTTTTATTTTCCCTTTGGAAAGTTCATAGTTCTTAATTGTACTTACAAAAGTGTTACAAATATTGTTATATATGGTCACTCTCATGCTTTCAAAGTTGCCTAAGGGAACAACAACAACTTTTGGTAGGTAGAGTCCCTTCCACACCTCCCAGCTCCTTTTGCTTATCTTAAGTATTGATTATATCCTGTAATGTTTCCTCTTTTTGGCCTGTGCTGTTTGTCACCTGGAGGACCTCTTCGGAGAATACACATTGTAAGAACAGTAGAAATTAATATGGCTGGGGTTAAACTGAACGTAGGCTCCAGAAGCTGAGCAACAAAAACCTTTGCAGTATTCCTTTTAGCAGTGTTGTGGGCTGGGAAATTTTCATGTGATTTTCTGAAAAAATTCTGCTTGGATTTTTTGCCTACTAGCAGATGGGCTTGCTGAATCTTTGAACTTTGTAGAGGCATGAATGAAAACGAAGTTTTTATTCAGGCAGTGTGTTCAATGAGAACGGCCCTTAAGTTACTTGTAAACTGCCTGGCATTTTGACAGCATGTCTGCAAATGCCTCACAGTGGATGACTAAAAGGACAAGATGGTGCTGGATTTCTGCTTCTTACCTGGTGTATAGCTTGAGCAGTATTAGTCCCTACCTGGCAATTTTGAAAGCTTCTCTGAAGAGTCTTTATTTTTTTAGTTTTCTTTAAATCCTAGTGACCTGCGTCAAGATTTGGTAAACACGACAAAACAATCTGCCTATTCCACAGAGAAACTTGCTTGAAAAGAAAAGATCTTTGTGGTATTTAATGATGGCTGTAATTGTTTAACAATTGAAGTATTTATTTCAAGAGGGATAAAAAACTACTGCTTGAATTATCAAAGCAATCAATGCAGTTTTCACTTGACCATTTCCAAATTATATTATCTTGTCTTTCCCTTTAATCTGAGTCTAGAAATTATTCCAGATTGTTTAGTGAAATACTTTTTCTGCCAAAGCTTGGTATTTGTTGCTAAGTGCTTTACTCACAAACAGACAGGGGCTGCAAGCGCCAAAACCCACTGCCAAATGTTCTACTTAAGCTTTGGAAAATTCTTTTATCTCTGGCAGGATTATTTCTCAACCCAGCAGAATTTATTGTCAACTTTTCACTAGATTCAGCAGTCTTTAACTTTCAAGGAGGAGATTGGCCACACAAGTGTGATTTGTCAGGGATATCAACTAAACTTTACTCATTAACTCAAAAAGAAAAAAAACAGATGGAGAGTTAACCATGCGTTACATGTGATAAAATCAAGTGATGGATTTTGTTAAGACAAGTAAGACAACAAAACTGTCCTTACAGATGCCAAAAGTCTGTAGCAAGTGGTCATAGGAAGACTTGACCTCATTTGTTACGGGCAGGTTTCACTTAAGAGCTTCAGTGAAGGGTGATAGAGCAACCTGTAGAACTGCAGCTAGTGTATGCACAGCAAATGGTAAAATGAGAGGTCTTTTGGGAAGTACCCCTATCATCACCATGCCACAGTTAATGCTAAACAAGCACAGGTAGTGAAATTGATTACAAAAATAGAAAATGAAATTTGGCTTTGCTGGATTGTAGGTAGGCCAAGGACTTACTAACTACTAAGTGTGGATGAGTTGAAATCTGTCTATGAAGGATTTCAAATTTCTGTATATCTGATCCTCTTGTTTACTTGGATATGGACAGTCAAAGCTAAATGCATACATTATAGACATTGTTTGATGCTGGTCAATTGTGGGGAGATGTGTAGAATTCAGCAGAGAATCTACTTTGTGATTGACTACCCTCAGAGAAGTCAAGTGTCTTCCAAGGGGATCATCTCCTGAAGAGTGGTTGCAGAAGTCTACCATGAGAAAATGTCAGATTCTGATATATGAAAGTCTGACTATAATGAAACCATTTCCTGTGTTTCAAAGCTTATTTTGGCATTAAAATCACACTGTGTATTTAAAAGAAAATTACCGTAGGAGAAAAAAAGCAATCATACAGTAATTGTTTGTTCTAAAAAAAAAAAAATCTGCACAATTAAAATGTATCATTGAGATTAAATTTGTGAACTGTTTAGCATTGGCAGTTGAATTTTGCATTGTTTGTATTACTGGTCTAGTAAAAATAACACTATTGCTTCATACTGAGTGTTACAGGAATATTACCAATTTATGTGAAGTGTCCTGAGGTCAAAACTATCTTTCTCTTATCTTTGTTCACACGCTGGCCACTCCCCAGCCCCAGCATTTCATTGAAGATTTCTGATGGTACTTGCAGCGGGTTACAGCACAATGCTTTGGCTTTGTTTGCATGGCTTTTATGGCTGTTCTGAGCTTTGTATATCTTTGGCATCCCTGAACAACCCGTGGAGAAATGCTCTTCTCAGAGTGTGCAGGAAAGCTTTCAACAGATGAGGTCCTTGATGGTTGATGTATCTGGTACTGAATTCATGTCCTGCAGAGATACTGAGATAATATAAAGGAATAGGCATTTGAGAGGTCTGTTGGTGCATTTGCATTGGCTTTTGGGGTAGATCAGAAGAGTGTTTTTGATGTGCACCTCGTAATCATCTGTCCTTGCTATGCTTTCATTTGCATTGTGGAGCAATCTCGCTCTGATTTCCTGAACTGAGTTCCTGTTGGATGAAACTAAAGCAGAAGCAGTGCTTCAGGATTACACACATGTGGCCCGCCCAACCTGTAATGGGCATTCATTCCATAGGATCAGAGTAGAGCTAGTGCAAAGCAAAACCCCAGAAAATCCATGGCTAATTACCTCATTCTCCAAATCCATTCCTCTTGGGCTGCATTACTTGCAAGCATCGACATGGTCTATAAATGTCATGGCTCTGTGGAATGTTTGTTTTTATACCTCCACAAAAATATTTGGGTAGAAATATTTAATCGGTTGGTTGGTTTTTGTTGGCATGTAATGTTTTCACATTTGCTGCTCCTAAGACTATAAAATATTGTCAAATCCAGACATGAGCATTATGTAGTTGTGCTGGCAGCCTACCTTTGCTCCAGAGCAGTTGGGGCCAGGGGCAGAGCTTCTGGAAGGTGATTACTCTTAATTTTGTGTAGCTGCCCTGAAGCTGTTTTCCCCCCAGCAAAACTCCTGGCTACTGCAATTATATGCAGAATGGACTGTCACTCTGTTGTTTGGAAACTAAGCACCTATCTTATTTCTTTACAATTCAACTGGATAAGTATTTTTATTTTAAACTTTATTCCAGAAATATTTTATTGAATTCTTATAGCATTTTTTTCTTTCTCCTTCAATAGATACATTCTCAGGACTGGATTCAGATGTGACAGCAACTCCAGAAGCATATGTGATATATGATGATGGTACTGTTTAACTGTAGAAGTCTGTTGCAAGTGGCATGTTTGGGGCTATTTTAGTCTCAGTCTTCTTTCTTTGGAACTGGGCTCAATGGGGCAGATTGATGAATGGGAGCTTAAGCAAGCAGTGGTGAGCTGGAAGAGTCCTGCATCACATGTGAAGAGAAAGGGTGCAAAAACACCTGTTTCTGGACATGAAAGTCCCTTTCTATCAGTCCTGCAATCTGACAGGAACCTGTTGAGGAAATAAATCACATTCAGAAGTGTGTCGTACAGACAGTGCATCAATCCTGGATTCACTTTCTGTGGTACAACTTCTAACTCCATCCCAGTCAAAGTCAATTCACTCTTCTAAAAGAGAAGATCCAAATAGCATTTGAGCCCTGGAAACTTGAAATACCTTAGTGAGTTTTTTTTAATGTGTGGTCTGCATTTAGACAATTAAGCATGATTATACTGAATGAGATCACCCACATATAAAATAATTAATCTGCTTAATTAATGTGAAATTTAAATCAAAGAGATTTGAAATCAGATGAAAGGAGATGAGGGATATATTTTTGCAGAGTTATGTTCATGCCATTTTGATATTATAATCGAGGACACACAAAACTTAGCTGAAGAGGAAGCCTCAAGTGTCAGCATTTAATTAAAAGTTTGCATAGGGAATGCAAATTCTCAGTTACTGAAAGTAGCATTCACTTTCTGACATCAGTGACGTCTGATGTTCTATCCCTTTTAATCCTCAGATTCCTGTTTCTACCCCCACATATGAAAGTGGATAAGTATAGACCTCAGTTAAACAAAAAGCTGCTTGAGTAGAATTTATGGCTCTAGAGCAATGAAAGTTTTTTTCTTTGTGATTGTAGTGCTGGGATCTTAAGTCAAACCGACAACAGAAAAACATTTTAAAAGAGAGCGCAGCAGCTGGATGGAAGATACCTTAGACATTTGTACTTTTAATTCTGACCATTTCATACTGAGACTGACATTTAGAATGTGTGGAGGAGAGGATGAACTAGAAACTCCACAAGACATACATCCCGTGTTCCTTACATCTCCGTGGACGCAGAATATTCTTAGTGTACAGGTCTTTTGCCAAGTCTCCCCTTAGGTACAGGTCACCTGCAGAAAACATATGCTTTAGCAGTTTAAGCACAAAACACTCAAAAACATGAGCTGAGTCCCCCAGCCTGCATGAGGTCATGGCAGGGATGCCAAATGCTACTTTCCCTTCATTTTTTGTGACAATCAGGTAGCACAGTAGCTTTTCAAAGAACACTGAATTTAGGACTGAATATCACTGAGATTCATGTGGGGCAGTTTGCCTTCCTTCATGGCCCTAGTAGGGCCACAAATGGCGAGTAGTGGACTCCACATCTCAAGTTGCAGGAGGGTTTGAGAGCAATATGAACCACCTCTAGCACTTTAGAATTTAAAATAGTTTTCTTAAAAAGCCTTTTTTTTCACTCCCTTATCTCCTTCCTTTGGCATTTTAGGGCTTTGGCCAGGGATTAAATTACTGTGCTATCTTCTCTTGAGGTTTGTGAGGGGAGGTGGCAGATGCATATTCAGGACCTTGCTGTATGTATACATTTGTTAATTGCCATCCTGTTTAACTGTGTAAGTGAGGTCTAAATCAGCAATGACACCAGTATTCTAAAGCAAAGACTTTGTGCCCACTGTCCATCAGTTTGGTAGAAACCATTGCAAGGCTGAGGTGCAACCAGCCGTGACTTAGAGGCCTGTAAGGAGCATGCAGCACCTAGAGCAGGGTGTATGGCACTCCTTTGGGACTGTGCCTGGTGACAGAAATGTTTCCTTTCTCATAGTTAAGCCAAAATTACGTGAAGCATTCTAACATTTCCATCTTATCTTTCCTCTGAAGACTACGAGTTTTTTGAGAGCACTTTGCCACCAACCACCACCACTGTCACCACCTCCACTGCTTCTACAACGACAGAATTGGAAGTCATCTATCCAGAGACTAGTGTTGTTGGCACTGGCCCTATGTCAGAATATGATATTGCTGGGAAGAAACGCTTCACTGGTAAGGACGTCCTTTGGTCTATGTAGCTTTCTATTTGTGCTGCAAAAAATTCTTGCAAATTCTAGCAAGGCCAGCCCTTAAGCTGAGACCATTGCACAGACACATCCAAAACAGACTTGTGTGTGGTCCTGTTAAGGATTGCCACCTCGGAAACCTGAACAGCAGTACTTTTTTCCGTGCTTCAATGCTTGCATGTCTACGTGTGGGTCCACACTGACTTTGTTGAACCAGTTCAAACCTCTTTGTACTCTTTCAGTGTAAGTGCTCTGCTTTGTGCTCTGCATTGTGTTTGGTCCAGCTGAAGTTAGCAGGAGAGCAAGAATGTCTACTCCAGTGCTTAGTTCAGCTTAACTGCATCCAACTTCACACTAGTAGTTCAAGCAGTGCGAGTCTCCATGTAGGTGTGAGTCTTCCTCCGGGGGACCTAATTCTTTTCCACTGGTCTGTTCAACCCCAGTGATTTCATCCACCTTGCACAAGCATGTTTGTCAAAGGTGTGCTTCAAAGTCAAGGAATTAATGGTATTTTGGACATGAACTTTCCAAAAATAAATCCAGTAGAGATAAATATGATTTTGCTATTTGTATATTTGCTCGGTAGAAGGAATTTGGTGAAGGAACCCCCAATAGATTACATGAGCCATCAGGCTCTCTCCTGCACACTTGAGCCATTCAAGTGTGTAGGTTGGTGTTAAAGCACTGACTTCAGAGCTGCTCTGCTTCTTTGTTAGAGAAGCAGCTGGGGGCCAGAACAGAGGGATTTGGAGATTGTAGGGTACTGCATTACAGCCTCCAACCCAGGCTGGTGACACCCCCCACAGCTCTTTACATACTTCTGGCACTTGAATTGAGGTCAGGTCAGCTGCTGACTCCCCTGGCATTTCAGACAAGAGTTCAGAGGATGGAGAATCATTTTTGACATGTTTTGCCTTTCCTTCCAATATCCACAAGCTTCACATGGCTTAGAGTGAAACTCTGCTGATGGGGTAAAAGATTTATTTTTATATATGCCAAAACTTTTTCCAGTGCATCTTCAGTTTCCCTGTCCAAAAAATTTCATGATGTTTCTATTCAGCTCTCTCACTGACAGTGCTTCTTGATTCATTTAGCTGGAGAGGCTAAAATTAACTTCATTGCAAGATATGGAAAAAATTCCTTTAGGGCATGAAATCCAATAAGATAAACCAAAAAATGTTGGTTTATGAACATTTCAAGGCACTAGGGAAATAATATTATCATTTCAATGAATTGTATTATTGCAACTGAGTAAACATTTCCACAGCAAGTTTTACAGTCCTTACTTTGAATGTTACGGCGACTTTTAAGGCAATAAAAAGATGGTTTAATCTTTTCCTGAAATGAAGTGCAATTCCAGTCAGTATAAAGCTTTTAAAAATAGAAGTTACAGGTTGGGAGCACATGCCTGGAAGGTAGAGACTCATGACTCCTGTTCCCTTAGTACCCGGGGGACCACAACAACAATCCCTTTAAACCGGACTTCATCTTGGAATTACTCTTCATGTTCCTTTTGTTGTTTCACTCCAGCTTCAGGATGTTTGTGTAAGAGCCAACCACTTAGACCTGTAAATTCTTAGATGATCAAAGGCCCTGGCAGGGATCTATTCTCATGTGTGGAAAGGCAAAATTTGGGTGACATTTTCATCCCACCTTCCAGAGCAGCTGGAGGTAGTGTGCAGAGGGTGCTGCAGTCCGACTGCACTCTTCTGCCTCTTGTAGCAAAGACAATCCTTCTATCTTTGCATAATTTGGTACAAACTGTTGAGTGTGGGGTAAACCTTAATGTTGGCATCCTGTTCCCCCTGCTCATCAGTCAAATTGATTGTGAGCCATGCTTTGTTCACAGCAGTCACTGGGCTGGAGAGGAATTTTAAAATGCATCACAAAACTTGACTCTCTTCAGGAAATTGCCAGCCTGTGTGCTTCTTGGGGTACCTACAAACTGCTAACTAAATGCCACCTTTCCCTGTCTTTTCTAGCTCCTTATGTGACCTATCTCAATAAAGATCCAGCAGCCCCCTGCTCCTTGACAGAAGCCCTGGAACATTTCCAAGTGGAGAGCCTTGATGAAATCATCCCTAATGACTTCAGACAGAAAGATCAGCGTCCCCTGAAAGCCCCTCAGAACATCACAGTCGTGGCAGTTGAAGGCTGTCACTCCTTTGTCATTGTGGACTGGGCTAAACCTGCTCAAGGAGACATGGTAACAGGTACTCTCCTGAGGTTTGCTCTCCAGATGGGAGAGTAGAGAAGGGGAAGGTTTTCTTTAAGTACCATTTTTACTTTAAACTGAGCTGATGGCTCATAAAGTTCTCACTCTGCAGTTTTCTGAGGAAGGTGAGTTACTTTCTGAGGAGTGAGAAAGGTCCCTCAGTAATCTCTCAGTGCCAGACTGAGCAGCCCATGTTGGTCCAGGTATCTCAAGATTTTGGTACTGATTTTGTGACAGTGGTTCTGAAGGCATCACATCCTGCCTGCGTAATAGCTGTAATAGTGCTTTTCTTGACTGAGCACTTCTGCCCCCAGGCAGTGCCCTCAGCTCCACTGCCACCTCCTGGGCCTGCCTTTGGAGCATCTTTCACACTTGACTGCAGTCTGTTCCAAGCAGAAGTGACTGCATGGCTGAAGCTGGTCTGGGTCCTGCCTGGCTGTGAATGTGGCTAACCACAGGAGTGGTTTGCCTGTGGAGAGACTTCTGGCTTGGTGGTCTTCCAGTCTGCCTTTTTTTTTTTTTTTTTGTAGGAAAATAATGTATCACAACCAATTATCTCCGAATCTGAGGCCCAGGCTATGCTTAGCTTGTTTTACTGAAATTTTGATCAAATATCAGTTTGACAAGGAAGGTTCAGAGAACTTTGTAGAACTTTAATTTTTTTCTTCCCCCCTAAAATTCTGGTATTTTTAACTGTATTAGTGTCTGCACAGTCAGTGTATCACTTAAAACAGTGAATGAGTTGCCTCTGTCATCTTTTTGCCTTCACTGTGTTTTAAATCAGAATTCACAAGTGGGTGCCATCCTCTGATGTAATGCTCCATCATTATTAGCTACTGACAGGAAATTCTTATTGCCTGGGATTCACCAGGAGAATTAGGCATAGAATCAGTTTCATATTCCAAGATGTCTCCAGTCGTTTTAACCCATAATATTTATCATGACACCTAGGGATATCATTTATTTAAAATTTATTTAGAATCTCCACAACTATTTGTCTTTCCTGTTTATAGGCTATCTGGTTTACAGTGCATCCTATGATGACTTTTTAAGGAACAAGTGGTCAACCAGGACTGCAGGGTCTACTCATTTGCCAATTGAGAACCTGAAGCCCAACACACGGTAAGGATTTGATCCCCTCTTTTTCAGTTCTGTTAAGGAAGTAAAACAAATTTTGAGATCTGTCAATTGTTTTTCTTGGTCTTAGTATAAATGTTTACATGTGATTTAGATTTTACTCATTCTGTTTTCACAGCAAATTGTTCTATAAACTGCACAATAACAACATGATGTCTTTACCATATTAACACTGGAGCATGTGTGTGCATGGCTGCATGTACATGTATAGATATTTGTGTGTATGAAAACACATATCAGTTACAGAGAAAATCTTGTTTTAAAATGCATTTTCTAGTCTTGCATAACTGAATCAAATGTTGAGGAGAAGAGTATGCTAAAATATGCCCTTGATGTGATGTGATGTTGCCACTCCCACATACTGGTGTGGCCATGATTTGATGGGGAGGTGCCACCACTGGTCTGTTTTCGCTTTCTGTTCACATGAGTTGAGCTGGAAGAGAAGGCTTGGTGGTATATAGTGAGGCTTTGGCAATTGCTCGGATGTCAGTTTGGCAGGAGCTTTAGGTCTTTATCTTGCAAAAAATCTCACTGACATGGCAGAACAAAAGCACATGCTTTGCATGATACTGGAATAATTTGTGGCAATTGGAAGTAAATGGCCACAGAGGGACTGCATTAAAATTACTTCTTCTGAGAGATGCTTGGTCTCATACTTAGTTGTTTTTCAAATTCTCAGTCTGAAATTCTTTTGGTGCTGCCTTGGGCTAGGCCCTTCACATGCTGCTGTCTACAGTCTCTTAGGCACTGGTGGAAGGTGTTGCTTACATAGTGGAGAGAAGCACTGGGATTGTAGACTGCAGCTAGCATGGCTTACTTGATGGTGAGCTACAGATCTGAGGACTGACTCCTTGGATAGGCACATGGGGTTTGTTATGGGACAACACAGAAGAGAGAAACAGTGTCAGTCAAAGTGTCTTTTCTTTCCAAGACAATTCATAGGTGAAGGGAAGGTTCTGAGGGTTAAAAGCAGTTAATTGAGAACCTCAACCTAGAAAACAAAGAATTGTTTGAACATGGTTTTCATCTAAAACCTTAGTAGATTAAATGATAAGATAAATAAATTATGAAAAGCCAGTGCAGTGTAGCAATTGGGTGTCAAATTTGATGAGGCATATTTTTTCTGATGACATTATGACACTTCTCCTGACTTTAGCATAGACTCACCCAGGTTTGCTCCTGCAGTTGCTCCTGCTGGCCTGGAAACATCCAAGCACCAAGAAATCACAGTATGTGTTAAGGAGGGGGTGCACTCCCCACTCTCCTTCCCAGAGATTTCCCTCCAACCAAAGAGTTCTGAGGACATGGCATCTCTTTAGGAGAGCCAGAACTGGAGCAACTTCAATAGCAGTTCCTTACACAGTTGCACAAGGGACATGTTCAGCAGTGGACACCTGCATTGTCAAAGATGTGGAAAATTAGCAATGAAAGGTGTATGGAGAAGCAGGATAAGCATATACAGGGAACCCACAGAGTTAAAAGTACAGCAAAAAGATGTTACAGGAAAAACTGCCATCTTATCCTGTCCTGTTCTGTCTACAGTAGTCAGTCACACGCTTCATGAGGCATTTTCTCCTATCCTCATGAAGCATCCCACCTATCCAAGAGATAAAAAAAGGCCACTTATTCAGAAGATTGATAATCTGGACCTTAGTGACAGTCTTCTAGGGTGATTCATGGTGTGTTAAAGCAAAATTGCTTCATACTGGAGAGCTTCAGTGGTATGCTCTGCATCTGGTAGCGCTCTCCTTACAAAACGCTGTTACAAATGTATGCAGGGTGGTATGGGGCACAGCAACAGTTTCACCTGGTGTATAGCAAGATGGAAGAAGTTTGTAATCTCCTAAACACTGTTCCTAGATAGTGATGGAAGCAGTTGCAGACCCTTCTGCCTTTGTACATCTACATCCTTTAGACTTGAGGATATCCCTTCCCTAAATTACTCTCCTCTTGCTGCTAGTCCCAGTTCCTGCCTCCACATCCCAGACTCCTCTGTATGCCCAGCCTTTTTCCCCTTTACCAATATTCACTCCTCCGCTCTCACCTTATGTCCCATGCAGGCCAGGGAGGTGTTGCCTTTACACGCCAGCTTCTCCTGGCTGCAACCCTCTGTCTCTTGCTTCTGTGTCATTTCCACCTTCCAGCTGCAGCTCATCACCTCTTCAGTCTTTCAGTCAAATCTGCCACTCCTGATGCCTGAAGCACAGTGTCGAAGGCCAGAGATAACTCTCTGCTTCTAATACCCAACACCTAAAGGCTCCAGGACACCAGAAGGAGTGGTTGCAGTGAAAACTCACGAGAGTTCTGCAGCTGCTGTCCCAGACACGCTGCAGGGAAATTGGTGGGAGTTGAGCTGCCAACCTGTGATACATCTGCTGAGATGTACATTAACTCCAGGCTTCAGAATGTCACAATTTATCTGTATTTGAATGGAGTTTTATAGGAACAGCAAGGTTATAGATTCATGCATTTCCATGAACCTAGTGACTGTCGTGTCAAATTAAGGTTCTGTTTCATTGTAGGGTGGTTCAAGCAAGTGCTATTTATTTAAGCATATTGTTTCACCAGCACCTTCCTGAAGATAATATAATCCATTGGCCCCTGTGTATGCTCTGTGAAGGCAATAAAGGCTTCATGTGGGAGCTGTGGTGAAGAAGGAGGGATCTTTATAACAGAGAAATTATGTGTATCAGCCATTCTCCTTTACATTCTCCAAATCCACAGACTGAATTGATTGCATACTTCTTGTGTTAAAAATAGCTCCCCAACCACTGGAAAAAGATCCCATGCCTAAGAAAATATGGCGTGAAAGCTGAAGTTAGTCTAAAAATTTTGTATTTGCATTGTTAGTGCATTTTGTGAGAAATCTCTGTTAAAGTCAGTTTACTCTAAGCAGATGCTGTTGGCTACTGGGTGTCCCATGAGGGGCTATTCGTGGTGCAATTTTGCAGCGTGCTCAGCGTATGAGAAACAGGTTGGCATCTTGGCTGAAGTCAGCACAGGAGAAGATTTGAAGCTGTTGACATATCCTGGAAAACATCTGCCTGGTGTTTAGGTTTTACAAACAAAATGGAAATCTATGTTTAATCCACGTCATAAGTTTTCTTCCAAGGCCTGGTCTGACCTCCGTTTGAGAAGTGGAAGCTTTTCCATTAGTGAAACTCTGGTCAGCTTCAGTGGGCACAGGAGCTGCTTCCTTGTGATGTGTGATTGTAAACACTAAACTTACTTTAAATCGTATTAAATCTTTAAAACAGTTTTGACAAGGCCCCTTCCCTAACTTTAGTTCTCAGCTGTCACAGAAGATGATGCAAAGGGCTGGACAGCATCTGCTCAACCACTAAATCCAGTCTTTTGCAGTCAGAAACATTATAATCCTTGTCCTAAACATTTCAGTCCCCTTCTTGAGCATGGTTAGACTTTTCCCTGCCTTTTTTAGGAAACCTGTGCCAGTGCCTGATGGGAATGGCTAGATAGTCTCATGATTTAGAACACTGTCCTTTACCACTGTATTTTCACCACTGGTGTCTCATGAAATCTTTCTCCCTGTCCACCTGGGACTTGTTCCATCTGGGATATTTTGATCCCACAGTGCCTGCGACCAATTCTAGTGTTGTACAGAGTATTTCATAGAAGGTTCTCAAACATTTACTCAGGGCTCACAACTCCAAACAGAGCCTGGATCTTCTGTGTCAGAGGGCCACAAAAATTTCTGTTTCTTTCTATATCTCCATTAAAGCAAAGCCACAGTCCAACAAGCAGCATCAACCACAGCTGGCTGCTGTGTGCTACCAGATGTCCATGAAACCCTTGTCCTGTGCAAGTGGTAGATGTGTGTGGCTCATACCTACCTCACACCAGCTGTGTAGGAAGCTCCTCTTCCAGCTTGACTCTACTGTCTTATTATAAAATTTGTTGTAAATATTCATGAAGGATGTAGTGCAGGGCCATTTTTGATGGAGGGAGACACTTCTCACTAGGCTATTGTCGCGGTTTGAGACAATATAAGGAGGAAGATGCCCTCCCGGGAGGAAGGTAGACTATTAGCCACCTCTCCCCCACCAGGTCCAGACAGAGGCAATTCCTTAGAGGTAGAATGAAAAAAAATCCTGTTTTATTTACAAGGCACAGGAAAGAAATGAACAATATTAAATGATAAACTACTTGCGATGGAGAAACCTGTGTAAAGTACAGAGTCCTTGGCGTGGTCCCCCGCTGACGGGCCAAGGCAGGGCCCCTCCCCCGGCGATGCCAGCACTCAGATGACCTTCTGTCCTGGATCCCAGCTCGACTGAAAAGCAGTTTAGTCATGTTCAGTATACAGCGGCGATATGAGATAACAAAATGGTATCATATGCTCAACCCAAGACAGCTATGAAGCTGCAGGCACTGATTTACATGTGTTTGGTCTGGAGGGGTGGTGTGGTTGTAGGAGAAGGATTTTTGCCCTTGCTGTGAAGGGAAACTTGCTTGTCCTTCCCGACTCCCTCCCAGCCTCTTTTCTGCTCATCCACTGATCCTGCTGGACAGTGGGGCTATGAGGTGCCATCACATTGGCTTGTCCCCCACCCTTCTTGAGCAACAGTGTGTGTCCCTCCCTCCCAGACACTGGGTCAGGCACACCAGTCCGCCTCCCTCAGGCAGGAGCCACACGCTGTGCCTGAACACCCTCTGTGCCTCCCCCTGTCTCTCACCCAGCACTGACAGAGGTCCAGCTGCAGCCGTTCCAGCATCCTCGTGTCTGGCATCTGGTCAGTGCTGCGGCTCCCACCCTGCCCCCTGCAGCACGTGTGGATGGTGCCGCTGTACATGCCATGGCCGGCTGGCATCCCAACATCTCAGCCTGCCACGGAACAGAATGTGGGGCTGCGGATCCATGCAGGCATGCCTTCGGAGAGTCTGGAAAAATGAATTTACAGCTAACTAATTTTTTAAAAAATCTGCTTCCCTAATTATCATGATGAGTGATTATCTCACTTAGCAGTGTGAGTGCCAGCCATTTAATTCCAACAGAAGGGAGACGAATTAAGTCATAGAATAATTTTTCTCCAAATGACAGGTACGGTGAATGATTAGTCATGTAGTCTAAATGAATAAAAATATTACATATTCAATGCCCTGTTAGAGTTCACTATGTCCTTTCTTGACATATCAGTAGAATTGGTATATAAAATCTCAAAGGAAGTTTATTCTTAGGAGGAAAAGCCTTTTTCTGGTCTGTATTGAAAATGAACAATGAATGGTAACTGCATCTGTTGTGATTCTTCTGTGCCTAATGGTAACAATTCATACAGGTCTGCCTAAGCAAAATGTAAATCAAATTATATATTACAAATTTTGTAGTTGTGTGATGAAAACCAGTTGAGTTATACTGATTTGAGATTTCCTGACAAATTCATCAACTGAAGGATTTTGGCTAATGAAAAGGTCAGATTCCTGGACCTAGAAAGGCTTTGGCATTTTCTTTTTTATTTGTCATGTCTGAGAAAGAAATATATCCTGACTGCATTATTATATTGACATTCTTAACACAGCAGTCGTAGCATTGTCTATGTTTAAATCACAGGTCAGCAAGTCATGAGACCTGGCTCTCTTTCTGGTACAACTAGAGGCTTCTCGTGTATATGGAGGCTTAGGAATCAATTTTCCAATTCAGTGAAGAAAAATGTACTCATGACGTCATCACTGGTGGGTTTTTTTTAGACAGGCAGGCAACATGAACAATCATGTACCCTGGATGGGCTTCTATGTATGCAACAGGACACCTGAATGCACAGTTGTCCTGATTGCATAGGTGATCGGTTCCTACATTATGCATTGGATGCAAAACGGCATGTTTTTCCCCCCTTAAATAGGTGCACAAGGTTCTTGGGCTGCTCTGTCTCCTGTTTCAGAGGTGGATCATCACACTCATATGTCTGATGGGAATGCTTTGAAGCTACCATTAATACACGTGTATTAAGTGTGTTGAAAGGGTTGCTGATGGTGCCACTGTGTTGAAAGGTGGTATCTGATTATACCTCTTCGAAGGCAGCGGGAAGCCAGGCATCCATACAGATGTTTCCACTGTGTGTTATGGAAAAGGTGTGGGCTGGAAATAATTTTTCTCCTGCTCTTCTGAAGTAGTTACAGCAAACACTGGGCTAAGTCAGTTAAGCTTGCTGCTGTGATGTGTCTGTTTTGGGAACCAGCGTGAGGAATTGCTGTCCTGTGTCCTGTCCCTGTGGTCCGGCTTGTGCTGCTTGCACCTGTCCCGATCCAGGCGGCAAACGTGCTAGAGAAGGAGGTGCGGATGGATGTGGGTGCCCCACGAGAGCATTGGTGACTCGGGATTAAAGCAGTGATCAGGGTGCCATGCTTTGCTTGGGTGGCCAGAAGAGGAGCACATGGGAGGCTTTTTGCCTTCCCACCTCTCTTTCCCCAGGCATGCTAAACACTTTTATACAAAAAATCCAGGTCAGTAGTTAAAAACAGGGGCAAATTTTCCTGCTGGCAATATGATTGTGCTGGGCATGAAGAAAAAGCACAGCCTTGCTATTCTGCTATTTAGCGTGTTTTCTTTTTTGCTGCAGCACGTGTGTCTTTTAAAGAAAGCTGAGAGTTGTTTGTGAGCATCATATAGTCATTAATTAAAGGCAGAACTGACTGCAGAAAGCATGAGTGGAATAATTTTCTGCTGTCAGCTGCAGGGCACAGCAGGGACAGGGGACTCGTCCCTCATGCAGACATGGGAATGTGTCCCACAGAGGGTCTGATCATGCATGTGCTCCAAGTCTGACACATGGACAAAGTAAATCTGGTGCCATGGATGAAGTCCAGAATATTTCAATTCCTAGACAACCTGCCTGTAATTTTTAAGGAGTAAACAAGATGTCTGGCCCATAGCATGGAGATGACCACCTTCCTTAGTGGCAAAACCCAGTGTTTATGTGACTACCACCCTTCTGCTGAAGAAAGAAGGATGCTATTTGCATATCTTTTCAGCTTTTTCGTAAAGATCGGTTTGATTTTGAGGCAAAGCAGTTCACCTTACTTCATAAAAGATATTCATTCCTTTTAATAAAAAAAGATAATCACCTTTGCCAAAGAGGTGGTTCAGCCGTGTCCCCTCTGGTTTAACCATTTTAAATAGTTTCATATGTTCTTAGCTCGCGCTTTGGCCAGAGAGGGGCCTTTCAGGAGTGACCTCCAGGCCCTGCTGTGTGGTTAAGTCTGAGAGGAACAGGTACAGCTGATGGTACAGGAAAGTGCACATTAAAGATTGAGTGGCAGACTATAACCAGCAAAGTTCTTGCAACAGGATTGTGTTGAATTTCCCTGCAGCATGGTAAAGCATGAGCATCATGTCTCTGCCCAGCATGGCCCATGCAAGCAAAGCAGCACAGGCAGGTTTTTGTGCAGGATGGAAAAAGCTTCACCACCATCAGCAGGCTGATGTTTTTAAAGGACAGTCTCCCTTTCACCAGCTGTGATGCATGGTGCCTGCCACTCAGGTGGGACATTGTCATGTGAGGCAGTCCAGGGTTGGTGGCAACCATCCATGCAAGTAATCACTTGCCCTGTTATGTATGGAGAGCTTTTGGAGATCTCTGCATTTGGGTGAGAGGCTAAATCAAGATCCAAATGCTATGTGAATATTGTAGAGGCACAGCAATTTTAAATTTTGTTATTCATTTCTTTACAAGAATGAAGTTGAGCAAGCAGGCAAGAAAGGAAAACCTAAACTCAGGAATTTAAAAAATGCTGTGCTGGAAATTTTTAAGTAATATCTTCCATTCTAATTGGTTTCTGCTGGACTGGTACAAATATAAAAGGAAAAGAAGAAAACATTAATCTGGGGAAAAAATGTCAGGGTAAGAATGTCAACTAAGAATCATTGTATTTGGAAATGAACTAAAAATGTACTTTCATATATTCTTCTCTAAGGGTGAGGATAAGTTTGCTTCTGTTGAGCAAAGAATGGAGTTCTAGTGGCAAGTCATGTGCTTTGAGTTAAGCATGTGATCTAAATACTTTGGGGGAATCAATAAGGCAGCATGTGATGCTTTCTTGTATTACTCAAGTATTGGGATCTTAATGCTGCTGGAGTTTTTACAGAAAGGTCAAAAGCTTAGCTTCTGATCTCATACAAATCTGATCCAGTTTCAGTTTGCAGTTTACACCACTGCTTTCCTTGGAGTTAATCTGGTTTAAAATTGTTTCTGAGATCAGAATTTGATTTCCTTGTAACTTTTTCTTTTAGTCTTTTGCTATTAGTTGCTTCATAGAAAGTGAATATATTTGTATGTGGGTTTTGGAAGGGGGATGATATATAAATAAGTGATCCAAAAATATGCATGGGAGCAGTTGCAAAAAGGAGCCATTTGTCTGTAACAGCCAGCTCATACTCTGGCTCAGTACCCAACTCCATTTAATGCAAAGGACACATAGTGGAATTCTGCTGGTTTGATTCTTACCCTGTTTGACTATTACTTATAATTCAGCCATTGCAGTGGAATCTGTTTTAATCTTGTTTCCCCTCTCTCCTTGTTTCAGGTATTATTTTAAAGTCCAAGCAAAGAATCCGTTTGGTTATGGACCTATGAGCTCTTCTGTCTCATTTATCACAGAATCTGGTATAGTTTGCTTTTCATTTTTATCTCAAAACTGAATTCATAATAACAGATGTGTCAGGGCAATGACTGAAACCAGCATGCCAATAATGGTGATGATTCTGGACTTGCTGCTTTCAGATTATGTTGTTTTTACTTTAATTATTTGTTTTCAGTTAAGCTAGGAAAATAATATGCAGTCCTAATGCCACTATGAAAATGTAAGTGATGTTAAAGTCAGGTCCAGGGGAACAGGAACTTGAATTTCAAATACAAAGGACTATTAATGTTCAACAATACAGAAGCAATGGGAAGTTTAATGTCTAATAGATTGACCAAACATTTAGTAAATTAGTTTCCTAATTGTGAACAGCTAAACTGTTGGAAGCGGTCTCTGGAAGAAATACAGAAAGGAATAGTTCCATCAGACAGGCAAAATTCTCCACTTTTTTTTTTTTTTTTTTTTACAAGGCATTCTGCTCTTTCACAGGGTAATATTAGATTCAAGAGCAACACCCCCTTCTAAAAACAGTATGTTAAATGAGTTATTTTTGCCTTTTTCTTCTTCTTTTTCTACTTCCATCAAGCCAGAGGCCAGTGACTTCACTGAATAATAAAGGACGAATTTTTCAGTCTTTACTTCAGTGAAAGGTCTGTTGTTTCTTGCAAATTTTGCCCTTTTAACGACGTGGGGCGTACACAGTCTCTGCCTTTGCTTATTTGACTTCACTCTGTAGTGCTCGCTTCAGAAGCTCCACTAAGAACTGTGGAAGTAGGTCATCACAGAAGGGAGACAAAAAATGCAAGAGAAGTTAATGGTCCTGGCTAACATATTCAGATTTTCATTAAATGAGTAAGAAGTTCAAGTATAAATCCAAGCATAGTATTTAACATTGCCCAGGTGGCCAAGAAGGCATCCTGATTTTTATCAGAAATAGTGTGGTCAGCAGGACCAGGGCAGTGATTGCCCCTCTGTACTCAGCACTGGTGAGGTTGCTCCTTGAGTGCTGTGTTCAGTTTTGGGCCTCTCACTACAAGGAAGACTTTGAGGTGCTGGAGCATGTCCAGAGAAGGGCTGTCGAGCAGTGGAACAGGCTGCCCAGGGAAGTGGTGGAATCCCCACCCATGAAGGTATTCAAAAGACATGTAGATATGGCACTGAGAGACACAGTTTAGCAGAGGACTTGGCAGTGCTGGGTTGGCAGTGGACTCAGTGATCTTAAAGGTCTCTTCCAACCTAAATGATTCTATGATTCTGTGTGCTGTATCTTGCAGATAGTTTTTCTGATGAACTGTCTGCCAGTATATGGGCCTGAATGCCTAGTTTTCCTGTCCAAAATCAGCTACTTTCTGAGCTTTATTTAGCATGTTAAATACACCAAATTTAAACTTTTGTTTGCAGCACTGATCTTTCATTTGCCATGGCCAAAGATGGCTTTCCAGCTGGCACAAGTACAAAACCAGTTGCTAAATACAAAGCCAGAAGTTGTAGTTACAATGATGGAATAGGTCATAAGAGAAGGAAATTGCTAATTCAGAGTGCTCTTGTAATGCAACTGTAAGGTTTGAGCTGATGGAAATATTCAGTAAAGAATGGTGTCATAGGATCAAGCACCTTATTGAAAATATTCGATCTTACCCCAGATAACATGTTGAAGATAATAGAAACCCATTGTTCTCTTTTATCAAACTGTTAAAACTTCCTGGAATTTTTCATCCCCATCAGTAGACAAGCATGGTGCTTTTTCTTTTGTATTTTGTGTACAATAAGAGATGATAGAAAGTGCAGTGTAATGAATACAGAGAAGCTAATCCATTAGATCATATTCTTTTGTTATCCTTACTCCATCCTTCTTTATTTAAAGACTATTTCAAGCAAGAAGCTCCTGAGGCCTTGGACATTGCTCCTTGCTCTGCCCAGGGGACTCCTCCAAAATTTCTGCCACTATGACAAAAAGGATTAAATTGATAAATTTCACATATTTATGAAGAGCACTAAAGAAGTGTGCTGAACATGATGGATGTTTGAGACTGAGATTTACATGCAAGATTTAGGTTACATTTTCTGCTTGAAGGAATACCCATCAGATGTAATTTACACTATTCATTCAGAAGTGTACAGTGAAATTGTCTTCTGCTCTGAGAACCTTCTGAGAAGGGGAAACCTGTGTCAAAGCTGGTTTTGAACTTTTGGTACTAATCTTAATAGTTCTTACAATATCAAATTAAGTATACAATCCTGTGGCAAATTTCATCAACTGAGAAAACAGTGGAATGACAAACACACATTAGCTCTGCAAATTGACAAGACAGTCTAAGTCCCATATTCATAATGTAGCTAAAGGCAGTTACTCCTCAACTGACATTGTCTTAAGTGACTCTGTATGTTTCATGTTATAAAACAAGCTTTGGAACAAAATACTAAATTTTATATTTGTTTTATCCTTCTAGACAATCCGCTCCTCATTGTCAGACCACCTGGTAAGTCTTACTCTGTTATTTTGTTCATGAAGTGCATAAGGCTTGTGTAAAATATAGGAATTAGAAACATTTAAATGTGCAGTCTTAGTTACAGTTTTAAGCAGGAACAGGTAGTAATTAATGGGGCTAATTCACAAAACACTTTTTGTCTTAAGACCCCTTACTCTGTTTTCTGAAGAGAAATCTTGTAAAGATATGTTCGAATAAGCACTCTATTTTGGCCCCTCTTTTTCCCTGATACAACAGCATTAATTGCTTGGTAATAAGCACTAGACTGTATTACTTCTGTATTTGTGTCCTTCAGGTGCCTAAGCATAGTTTGAACAGCAGGATCAAGTTTTCCTCTCTCTAGTTCTTCTGCTCACCTATACAAATCGTCATGCCCTATAAATGCTAAAAAATTCAAGGATTTGTTACTGACCTGAATGATATGCCATAGAGCTGTTGAGCTTGCTTTGTATTTCCAAATTTGCAATAAGGTAGTTCAGCCCCTAATCAGAACGTCTGATTTCCTGCTGCTGGGACTAACCTTGCTGACATGAACAATGGTAGAGTAACCTAAAAGTGACTAAATGAGTAAAGTCACTCCAGTTAACGTTTGTATCCATACTGGTGGAGTTTTGAGTATTGCTGATCAGTGATTGCTTCTCACATGCAAGTGATTGCAGGATTTGGTCTATGTACCCCGTGAGAGGAAGAATGACTAACACAAAAAACTTTCAGTCTCATTTGTAAACCACCTGGAAATAGCACAGTAAAAACAGGACTTTGTGCTGGAGCTAGAGACAAAAATGCCAATTAACACGTTGGAAGCTTTTTGTATCATTCTGTATATATTACTACTACAGCAATTTCAAAATAAATTTTATTGATTTGGCTAGTACAAAGCAAACATTTAGGTAAGCCAGTAGGAATATTTAGTCTTTTGCAATACAGTTAAGCAGTCTTCTCTGCAGCAGTGCTCGGAACAGTGTTCCCCAGGAAAGGTCTCACTTGTCTCTTATTGGAAACTCATCTGTTTTGATGTAATCTGGGAAAACAAAACAGAAAAGTGCATTTGCGATATGATCTTTTTAACCAAAAGAATAGACTTCACTTCACAGGCTGTTGCTCACCACAGAATTCTTAACATCTGTTCTTCTGTAAAATGCTAGGTTTTATACTTAGTCTTAAAATGCAAGTCACTGTCAGCCCTAAGATCAGGCTGAGTTGAGAAAAGGAATTGTGTCAAACTAGTGTCTTACTAAAACAATAAAACTGTTTACTTAAAGCTGTGGTTCAGTACATGAAATCATATTTTGTAATCATTTTAACAGTTATTATTGTCTACTGCCCAGGAGGGATTTAATAAAGTTCCTAGCTTTTTTTTTAAATAATATTTTTTCTTGAAGTAGTATTTGTGACTATAAAAAAGTCATTCTGCAGTATGTCTTGTAAAATATATTATTAGATGTTAACCTCAAAAAAACTCCATCTGAAATGCTGAAACCTGTCCCTAATGTGGAATTTATTTTTTTTTCCAAGGTGGTGAGCCTATCTGGATCCCATTCACTTTTAAATATGACCCCACCTACTCGGACTGCACTGGCAAGCAGTACGTGAAACGAACTTGGTACCGCAAGTTTGTAGGAGTGGTCCTTTGCAATTCCTTAAGGTACAAAATTTACCTCAGTGATGACCTGAAAGGTAGGCACCAAGATTAATTTCCTGATATATGATTACTTGTCATCTCCATCTTCTGCCTTTCTTCATTTCATATGTGAAAGAATTGTGTGACCACTGTGTTGGAGTGCTTCTCTCAAGAAGAATTAGCAGTAGCTCTTACACTACTGGAAGAGCTGAGAGATAATGAAGAAAACTTACCCTGTTATTGATCTGGGGTAATGGGAGGATCTCAATGGCTTTTCAGACTCAGCTAATGTGTGTTTTTATTTTAGTGCCTTAGTACAGTTTCAAGACAGTGTTTGAACAATAGGAAATAAACAGCCCTATCTGTTAGAGAAAGACAGCTACACAGTTTTTAATTTTCATTTGAGACTGCAGTCAAACTAATGGTATTGACATACTGAGCGTTTTTTACTTTCACATGATTTATTCAAGTGACTAATCCAATTGAAATTCTCTCCACCTGTCACCTGTGGTGCAGTGCCCATGGACTTGCAAAATGGGGCCTACTCCTTACTGAACTGTAACCCATTTATTTCCATAATTTCTGCTTCCATGCAGAAGGTAACATTCTCCCTCTTTCCAGTCACTGTTTGTTCAGTGGTAATACTGTGTGTATCACTGTAATATCCCTCCTGCTTTCTTCCACATCTATTTTCCTGGTGGTAAAGAGCATCCCAAACAAAAGTGTTGCTGAGTTAAGTAATCTGTCTATATCACTCTTCAGATACCTTCTACAGCATCGGGGATAGCTGGGGAAGGGGTGAGGACCACTGCCAATTTGTGGATTCACACCTGGATGGAAGAACAGGACCTCAGTCGTACATTGAAGCCCTGCCCACCATCCAAGGTACAGCAGTAGGGGAGTGAGATGCTGGGCAGGTGTCTGTTACCCGATCTGTAGGATTAAGGGGTAAGGAGCAGAGCACAGAGTGGAGCTCTGTCCACAGCTGCTGGCAGGTCTCCGAGGAGTCCAACTGTTGCAGTAGGTGAGAACAGATTATGCAAGTCCCAGAGGATTGTGGGTGGAGAGAGAGAAACAGACACAGAAAGAGAGGGGCATATAATGCAAATATTTTGCAGGAACAAAATGCAAAACCAGAAAAAAATTGTATAGGTCTACGAATCCCTTATTTTCTTGATAAGACCTGCCTCATTGAATCGAGGTGCAAAACCTCTTCCATGTGCCAAAACAGACCAGCTACATCTTTGCAAATACAGCTTTCGTGAATTATTTCGATTAGTTCCTTCGATGCAAAACACAAAGGAATATGTCTAGTGCATTAAGGTCAGTAGTCTTATTCTGGCCTGGTAGATATCTCTCTCAGAGGGAAAATTCTTACCCTGAAGAAGTTCCTCTGAATAAACTGCTCACCTCACATAACCAAGAGGGTGACAGCTTGCACCACAAAATGAAACCAGTTGTGAAAGTCAGCCAATATTTTCAGTAAGTCTATTGGTTTAAATTATTCAGTTAGTTTTAATGGTTTCCACATTAAATTATGTGTTGATACTCTTTTCATGGTTACCAGGAAGAGACTGAAATAGTCATTGATATTTATATATCACTGTGAAGTACTGCATTTCTCAGCTCAAAAGAGGGATGATTAATCCAGATGTGTATATACTAGGTCTAGAAGACAGAGATAGAGAGCACACAAAAGTTTTATTATTGGCCCAAGCCATCAGTGTTTCAGATGTTCCAACGCACAAGCTGTGCAGACAAGAATGCTGCACCTCTTCTAATGCTTTAAGCAGTCACATTCTTTCTGCAGATGAATTAAAAGTGGAAGGGAGGGCTTAACTCAGTATTTACTGCATGAAACGATACCTTTTTGTTTTGTGGAAAGCTGACTTTTGCTCATAGTCTCCTAAGCCCTGTGAGATAATATGATCTGATGGTATTTTTTGCCCCAGAGTCCTTCATATATTTAAACTGACTTAGAAATCTCATAAACACAACTGAAATATGCCCACCTTTTGGAGTGAAATGCAGAAACTCTTTGGCAGACCACAGCACTACACAATAGTTAAAGAGATTTTGAACAGTAAAACCAATCAAAACTTCAAGAAATACGAAGGACCAGAGTTAGATCAGTCAAGAAAGATCTCGGCCAAATACCAGGGCTAGCCAATACCTTTTTGATACAGCTCCCACCAGACAGTTTATAAATTTTCATTTGGGCTGTGGGACTGACTCTCACTGCATCTGTTACTTTTGTTAAATGAGTGTGTCTTTGTTTTGGAATGCAAACGGGTGTTTTTCTCCTGACAGGGTATTACCGCCAGTACCGCCAGGAGCCTGTGTCGTTTGGACGCATTGGATACACAACACCCTACTACTATGTGGGCTGGTATGAGTGTGGTGTGCCCATCCCAGGGAAATGGTAGCAGTCTGCTTACCTGTCTTAGGTAGACCGTGCTTTTCAAATTATTTCTACCAGAGGACTGTGAGCAACTGATTTGGAAAAGGAAAAAAAAAGATAAATGAGGTAAACCAGTGAAGACCAGCTGCTCAAGAAACCCTCGTGAAGCCAAACACGGACACCCTTTACCAGCCTAAATCTGTGGTGCTGCTTGATTTCTGCTTGGAAACAGGGATAGGATTTTACTTTGGTGTCCTACCTTCCTCCTCTGTGTCTTTAAGGCACAGAGAGAAGGTTGCAATGTGTGCAACCTCTGAAAACTAGAACTGTATTAGCCATGAAAATTTGGAAGTTTCTTATATCTTACAGGAATGACCTAAGCATGCTGTGCTTGCTTAATGGGATGCTAAACTATCCTTTGCTGCCCGATTGGGCTCCCCTATGCAACCATGCCATGTAACTGGCCACCCACCAAAGGCAATATATTTTCCTGAAGACTTACTCTGTAGGTTCACCCACTGCTGAACTAATCACCAGGTCACAGTGTAAATTCACTTTGAGATATATCTATATCTATATCTATATAAATACAGTACTGTACCTCTGCAGAAGTACTGCTTAGAGATGCTGAGTTTTTCTTGTTCACTAGATAAATATGTTTGGAATTTTTATGTAAAAGGTGCTGTTAATTCTTTGAGATATTGCTATGCACAATATATTAACCAAGGAAAGAGCTGTATTATTCTTGTGAGTACTGTTATGTAACATCTGAATTATTGATCAAAGACCTGTGTCCCACTTCCTTGGCAGCCTTTGGACTGGACATTCAATGGGATTCTTCCCCTCTATCCATGTTAGAGTGGCACTGTATAGTCCAGCAAAAACACATACACAGCAGTTTATCAGCATCAGTTAACCTTTTTATCCTTTACTATTTAAAATTTTAGTGCAACTCTTCTTCAATCCATTCTCATCTTATTTTGTATGTAATTTATTCCTTGTCAGTATCTTTCACGTTACTGTGCAGAGGCATAGGATGAGTAACTTGCAAATTAGAAACTGCTTTTAACTTATTTGCTCTCCAAAAAGAAGCCCAAGCCACCAATACAGGAGACAACTAGCAGGAAGCGCATTTGACTATGGGAACAAATTGGGATAAATTTCCTTTTAAATACTACCAAAGTCTCTTTTAACCAGACCAGAAAGCAAAAACTGACATGAATGAAAGGTATAATGATTATTTTTTTAGAAGGCATTTGGAAGCTTCCAATAATGTAGAATTTTTGTAGGCCTTCTGGGCAATGTAGCATTAAAGGCTTCTTCAGTAGCATTCATAGTCTTATGTTTCATAGTAACATCTCAACAACCTTTGCTCATGTTAGTGAGACTCAGCTGTTCTGGCAGCCAGGGAGAGCGGCCGTAATCTGGAGGACAGATCCAGTCCCTGATCCATCTCTCACTCTTGTTCCAGCTTACATGTAGTGTAGATCTAACACCTCTTGAGTTGCTTCCTGTAGTTTTAAATTGTATGGGGGCAAAAAAGGGAATTAATGTGATTAAAAGAGCGTTTTCTTTTTCACGGTGATTTGGGTTTTAACATTTTAATTGTTCTCACATATTTTTGCTTCAGTACAGTGCCAAATATATGGTCTTGAAGTATAACTTCTTTCCCTAATAAACCTATGATACATGGTTCCATTTCTATTTCATCTTTTTTTGTCATTTGTGTCAAGTTATCTGAGTAAATGACAAATTGTTAGCTTTCAAAAAATCCTCCTTGGGAGAGGAGTAAATGTCAGCTTTTTTTTGTAAGGGACTGGAAGCATGTGAATGTGTTGTTCCCTTTCAAAGATGGTTAGCAGCTAGCATGGAGTTACCAAGGGCAAATCACACCTGACCAGCCTGCTCATATTCTTTGTTGAGATGACTGCCTATGTGCACAGGGGAGAAGAGGAAATGTCATTGACTTTGGCTTCTGTAAAGCACTTGGTAGGGTCTCTCATTGTCCACTTGTAGCAAAATTGGTAGAATATGGCTTGGATAGTTGGTCTTTAAGGTGGATGTGAAATTAACTGTGTTGTGAGGCTCAGAGGGCCTCAAAAAATAGTACAAAGTCCAAATGACAGCTGGTTGCAAGTGCCACCCCCAGGGCCAGTGGTGGGTCCAGTACAGTCTAATGACCTGGGCAATAGGATG
The DNA here is from genome assembly GCA_013400975.1 of Atrichornis clamosus. Lineage (NCBI taxonomy): Eukaryota > Metazoa > Chordata > Aves > Passeriformes > Menuridae > Atrichornis > Atrichornis clamosus. Next base: position 69,338 of record WBMZ01006049.1, read on the forward strand.
GAGTGCATGGATGGGGTGCGCCATCAGCAAGCTTGCTGCTGATATTCAGCTGGGGCTGAGGAGTGGTTTATGTGGTGGAGGGCAGAGCTGCTCAACAGAGGGACTTCTACAAGCTGGAGAAATGAGAAGTTAGCAAACTCATACAGATAAGTAAGGGGAAGTGAAAAGTCCCACATGTTGGTCCTTGTGGCAATACAGTCTGGGGTGACTGGCCAGAGAGCAGCTTTGCAGATGAGCTGTGTTTCACCTTCAGGGAACACAGGTAGATTTTGATTTGTTCATCTGCAGAGATGTGGTTCCTTCATTCCCTGTTGGAAATACGCTGAGGGTAGGACAGTCCCATTCAGAGATGTCATTATGGGTGAAGATCTGAGATGGTTGTTTTTTCTGCAGCATCAGCTGTGGAGAAACTGCGGGGTGCTGGAGCAGGGGTGGAGGGTGTGGTGCACTCTCCCCCTCCAGTGTAAATCTTCTGTGATGCTAAACCAGCCAGGGCAGATTCAGCAGTAGGGCACAGCAGGGAAACGCATGAAGTACAATGGAATGCAGTCTGTTGCCTTCCCTTTGAGGTCTGGGTAAACCCTCTGTGCTGGATGAGGTGATCTGATTGACACATTTGTATCCTTTGCCCCATGCCTAGGGTAAATATATTATTGTGATACCAGGTAGTTACTTGAAGAGATGATACTGGTCTTGGTCTTTTTTCATTGAAGAGGTGGTGGGATTGCAGAGGCAACTACAAGCCATGTGGGTCAGGAAGGCCATGTCCCATCCAGCTCCTCTCTCCAAAGCCCTGTCAGTGTCCTGAACAACGGGTCGCCCTCCCCGTTCCTTTCCTGCCTCCCTGCTGTCCCCATGACACACTGGTCCTGCCGTGCCACCACAGGAGAAGCAGCACACCCGCTTGGAGCTAAACTGCCTCTCAATTGAAATAGCTGTACAGCTGTGTGACTGCCCTGCGTATCAGGGAATGCCGTACGGCTCTGGATGGTGCTAATGGGAGAGGGATGGATATTTTCCTCTGTCAGCTCTCCTTGCATGCCCCTCTTGCTGGCAAAGCCACATCTGCATCTGGTCTTCCAGCCCTTGGCGCCAGCTCAGAGAATGCCATGTCCCTTCAGAGGCTCCGAGGGTTGTTGCACCACCCCTGCTTTTTGTCAAAGTGACCTTAAGGGAACAGAATGGAGGAGAGGGAGGATCCCCACAGAGAGAAAATTCACACAGCTTGGGCCTGCATCGCCTCCGGTCCAAGTCTCTCAGGGGTGGAGGGATGCCAGGGCCCTGTCTGGTGGGGAATTGTACAGAGTTGAAAAAAAGGGAGAAAAATACAACGGAGGAAGGGGTGGGGAGGAAAAGACAAGCAAAGAAGCTGCTCAAAGCATTGTCTGGCCTTGGTCAGTTCCAGATGCTAATCTCTGAACGCTGTACCATATTTTTGCGAGAATTGGAATTTCTGCATCAAAGGCAGCAGGAAAAATTGCCAACATGTGACAAATGCCAAGGGTTCTCAGGGGCAGCCAAAGCTCAGCATGTGGACCCAGTATGTGATCAGAGGAGCTCTTTGGTGATGAAGGAAGCACTGGGTGTCGCTTGGAAAGATAATAGAAGGCCTTCGTGGGAGGTAATCCAACCCTCTGAACAATGTGAAATGATCCTTGCAGTACTTCCCTACAAGGAACTATCCAGTTTTCTGTCTGCAGAACCCATGTCCTCTTCTCTCACCAGGTTATTCATGTGAAGAGCTAGCTTCCTCTGACAGAAGAGAAGGAGGTAAATGTGGAAGGGAATGAGGTCAATGCTGCAGTAGCCCAGCTCTGCTTCCTAAGGCAAAACTGGCATTCATGGATGTCTAAAATGTCCCACTCATAGAGCCCTGCCAGCCTGCCTGAGGGCCCTTAGCGGGTAACATTTGAAAACAAAGCCATGCCTTGTACTGCTGCTCCCTTTCTCGTCGTGTTTGTGTGTCCCATAAAGCAGGAAGCACTCCCGCAGGACTTGTGCCACATCACTCTGCCGACTGCACCACAACAGTCAGTGAAATGTATGACCCTGGTGAGAATGAGCACCTGGAGGAGAATAATGCCAGAACTGTAGCTGAGTGCAATAATCGTGGTGTCAATACCAGCAAGTGTCAAAGGCAACAGCCTGGGACCCAGGTCCCCAGGTACCAACAGTTGCAATAACACCTCAGGGCCAGTTGTGTTGCTCCTCAGTGCCAGTGCCACCCAGCTCCAAGCATGACCTGACCAGTGGAAGAACCTCCACATGGCAAATGCCGAGGAAGCACACATTTGCAGCAATGAAGCTCAGCCACAGACTGAGCTGCATTAGCGAGGACACAGTCAGTGGGCTCAGGGATGTACTTCTCTCTTCAGCACAGGTGAGCCTGCACATGGAGTACCATCTGCCCTCCTGTACAAGGCCAGCTGGAGGGGATCAACGAGAGGGTGACCACGAAGGTTAGAGGACTGGTATACAGGACATGCAAGGAAAGGCCAAGCACTGGGTTTGTTACACCTGGGAAGGGAAGACTTGGGGGGTGGTGACGGATCTAATTTGTATCTCCAATGGCCTAATGGGATCATGAAGAAAATGGATCCACACTTTTCTGAGAGGTACAGTGAAAGGCTGAAGGGACACAGACTGTAACATGAGAAATTCCAGTAAGTATTAAGAAAATGTTTATATCATCAAACTGATCAAGCACACGGACAGCAGCCCAGACAGGCAGGGAAAACTCCATCCCTGAAGGTGCTCATAACTGGCCTGGAGAGGGCCATGAGTAATCTGATATAGCTTTGATGTTGGCTTGCTTTGAACAGAGTGTTGGACCTGATTTGCAAAGGTACCTCCAACCTGAAGAAGTGTACAAGTCTATGAATGATACCAACCACTGCATTATGTAGCCAGACAAAACCAGAATCAAATTTCACAGAAAGAAAGTGCAGTCTCCAGACATTTTCCACAGTGGATTTATTTATTGGACAAAAATGGTCCCAGAATGGCTGAGGTAGGAAGGGACCACTGAGGATCATCTAGCCCAATCCTGCGGAAGGCAGGGTCAGCTACAGCAGGACCATGTCCTCTTTAAAGATCTCTGATATTTCATACTCTACAGTTTCTTAGCAATCTGGGTAAGTGTTTAACCACTGTTCCACAACAAAAAAATATTTTTCTTCTGTTTAAATGAATTTTCCTGTATTTGAGTTTGTACCACTTCTGTCTGTCACTGAACACCACTGAGAAGGGCCTGGCTCTATCTTTGCTACTCATTGCATCAGGGATATGATTCCACTGAGCTTTCTCTTGTCTAGGCCAAAAAGTTCCAGGTCTCCCTGCCTTTTGTTATATCAGAAATGCTCCTGTTCCCTCATCACCTTCATGGCCCATCACTAGAATCTCTCCATTATGTCCATATGTCTCTTGTACTGGAGAACCCATAACTGAACACAGAGGACTCCAGGTGTGGAACACTGAATAAAGGGGAAGGATAACCTTTTTGGAAATAAACATCTGCAATTAAAAAAAAAAAAAAGCCCTTTTTTTTTCCTGAATGGAAGTTGCAAGCTGGCTCCTGATAAAACATCATCATTTGCAAGGAAGTGAGTGAGACTCTGAGGACAAGGGCAGGGAAGGAGTGTAGTCTCCTAGACTCCCATGAAGAATTTCTAACCTTGGTTTCTTATTGTGAGTAGTCCTGCACATGCTTTCCAGATGTGACTTGTGGAAGCTCTCAACTGAGCCAGAGGATCAGGTCACACGTGAGCATGGGTGATACCCTCATGATTATGCAGAAAGCCTCTAGATGGCAGGAGATACTGTTTGGCCAGCCCTTACAGCAGGTCCAGGCTGCAGGGCATGAGTGGCAGGAGGGAAGGTTTAGGATAGATATCAGGAAAGAGATTTTTACCCAGAGGGTGGCTGAGCACTGGAACAGGCTCCCCGTGGAAGTGGCCATAACACCAAGCCTGACAGAGTTCAAGAAGCATTTGGACAATGCTCTCAGGCACATGGTGTGTGTCTTGGGGATTCTCCTGTGCAGGGCCAGGAGTTGAACTAGATGATGCTGATGGATCCCTTCCAGCATATTCTGTGATCCTATGATACTGTGATTCTATTTGATGTACATTCGTCATTTCACACACTGTGACAAAATTCTTTTAATGAGGGCACAGTTTTGGTTCAGGAGCAGCAAAGTCCATTCTCAGGTCTTAGAATCTTTAAGAAGAAGTCCATCCCTCACAAGGCAAAAGTTGCAATATGTTCTGTCTGAAGCTCTGGAAGGTTATAAATACAAATGTGATCCGCTGGGCTTTCACGGGAGATACTTTGCCTAGAGCTGCCAGCACTGTGTTTTTCCCTGGCGTACCGTGGGCAACAAGAACCAGTTTATCTTGCAGTAGGAATAAAAGTGTTAGATACTATTTCCAGGAGGCTTTCAAACTCTTCTTGAATGTAATAACCATAGTGTTTCTGCCCACCTAATTGCTTTCCACACTTCCATCGTTTTGAAGGTCTTTGCTATGTGAGCTGCAGGTCTTCTTCATCATTAAAAGTATAGGTTGTGTTTATTTAAACTGCTAATACAACCCCATAGGCTTTTTTTGATTCTCCATCATTACCGTATATTTTTCCCTTTCATTGACCTTCTTCCTTTGGTAACTGGAGATTCTTTCTTGGAGCTGAGTGAAGCACTTACTATGTCTTGAAAACATGATCTAAGGTATATCCAAAAATATTTCACAATGGATCACTCAGAGGTTGATTTTACTCCCTGGCACCCATGGGCATGATCTGTCCCACTCAGTGCCTACTAGCAGATGTTTAACCTGCCTTGCCCACACATTTCTCTCCTGCCTAAACATAGCAGATGTTAATGCCACACGCTCCAAAACACCCAGTAGGCAGCATTTGCCCCTTCCCTCTGGTCAGCAGCATCATGAGGGAATAAAATGGAGGCAATAAAACACAGGAAAGGACCTGGGATCAGATCTTCTCTGCTCCTCCACCTCACCCAGCATCTCTGTCTTCATGCTGGCCCCTTCATGCTGAGCCAGGCTGCAAAATCTCTCCTATGTGAGCCCTTCCCGTGCTGCCCGTGGGTGTCCCTGCTGAGCAGGACACAAGCAGGTCTTGCTTGTGGCAAGCTCATGAGCTGGAGTCAGTCACTAGAGAGTCACATCCCCCTCCCAGACTACACATGCCATCATCTCACTGGGTGATGAGGATCCTTTCGGGTAGCCTTGGAAGGTGAGTATTCATCAATCAGCTCTGGAGGGGAGGGAAGGGGCTGCTTGAAATGGTTCCCTCAAAGCATTCCAGCTGCCCTGCTCTTTGGTTGGGACAGCCTCTAGGAAGGCAGAGGCCATCTGCAGAGCTGCACCCTTCATCCCGACAGACATCCTTGGGCAGATGCTGAGAGTCCCTTCCCCCAGGGAAGGGCAGGGTGAGAGCCCAAACCTGTGTGACGTGGTGACCCATACAGACAGAACTGCCTACAGGCAGGAGCACACACAGGGGGGGCTGCCCAGAGCAGATCCACTCTGTATTTTTGTGTTCTCTGCCGAAACAGCAGAGTATGTAAATACAAGTCAGCTGAGGTTGTGTTTAGTTTATGCTGCTGATCAGCAATGAATAAACAAGAGAAAATTGTTCCAAGCTCTGAGTATATTACAATTTCCTCTCCCTGAATGTGAGAAAAAACAAAACCTACAAAATGAATAGTATTGTCAACACCAGCTTTAGGCAGTGCAATCTAAACTAAACAGAGCAGGCACCAAGCAGAATGAGGACCTGTCCATATGTTTCAAGTAGCACTATGGGTTATTATTACATCTACTCTTCATTTTTTGGTACTCTCCTGCTCTGAAAGTTTACCTCACAAAGCTGCACACTGATAGGCTTGTCCACTGTCTGCAAAGGCTCAAAACTGATCTTGCCAACAAACGTGGCATGACTTTCAAGACGATGGGGAATCTTCTTCTGATGGGAAGCCTGGTGATTCCTAGCTTTACTGCTTGCTTTTTGCACAGATATGGTCTAGGTTAGGTCAGAGCTGAGCAGCTGTTTCCCAGTTATCTTTACGGCTGCAGTAGCTCTTGTTTTATGTTTTAAGGTTATATTGCTTTTCTGGATTTTCAGCTCCCCTACTGGAAATATGCTTTGAGATCTTTTATTGCAAAGAAAACTCTGTTTTGGTTTCTTCCTTTTGAAATTTTCTTCTGAAAATTATTCTGGAATCATGTGCTGAGAAATCTACTTGGACTGTTTCTCCTTAAAAGCTCAAAGGTTCAGAAACCAGAAAAAAACCAGGTTGCTCAGAGAAACTGAAATGCCATTTATCATACAGCTAGTGAATTCTTGTGTATGTTATGTAGTATATTAGAGTATTGTATACATCCATCAATATATCACAAGGCATTTGAAAAATGCATACTGAAAACAGAATTGCTTCAAAGAGCCATCATATAAGATAGAAGGACAACAAGGCTTATAAGTATTGTTTGAGTTGCATCTGAGGAGAAAAATGTATAACACTGAAGGATATAACAGATTAACAACATGGTATTATATAGCAAATTCTTAGTGAGTTTTAGTGATATGCTAATGTTTCTCACAAGTGGATTAAGGAGGTATTAGAAGAGTTATGATGCTTACAACTTGGGAAACTCTGAAAACATTTGGAAATCTTTCACTGGTCCACCTTTCACAGCACTCTCAAGAGGCTGAATGTCCCTTGGAGCTGCCATTTACTCCAAACACCTTGGGGTCAGTTAAACTGAGTGACCAAATGTGATGCACTTCTCGCGATCCCTCAAAATTCTGAGATTCCCAGGCCTTGGCTTCCTTTGCAAAAAGAGCTGAACCACAGCCTGCTGATGGAAACATTCTTGATTCAGGGACCTTTGCTCTGTCAGCAAAAGCAAGCTGCAGAAGACAGGTGTCCAGTTTCTCTGTGCTGAGGGACATTCCTGCCATCCTGGTGCCTAACTGCAGCTTTCCATTCTTGTCACTCAAATTTACATTTTTACATTCTGCTCACCTGAGAGGTTGCAGCTCCAAAGAAGAGCTTCAGGCTTGTAAAAAACATTTTCTTGAAATAATCCTGTAATGTATCAGTTGGGACGTTGAAATGCTGTGGTGTGGGTTAATATCCACAGCATGTAGAATGTTGAGATTTTTATAGCTGTTGTGTAAAACAAGTGAGACTGCCTAATTTGCCCCTCTCCATTCATGGCTTTATTTGTTGGCTCTGTTGTTGTGGAGGGAAGTGTGCTTCTGCAGGGTGTGCATTCACTTTTCCATGGCTGTGAGCTGCCACCAGCCACATCAAGCACAACACATTTGTTTTCCAGATATAAAAAGAGGTAAGAATCAATATGATGACCAGTTGCCCTCTGGGGTCTTGCTGACTTTGCCGTGTCTCCCTTTTCCGTTCCTTGCATGCAACTAAACCCGAGGTCTCCTTATGTCAAACACCTTGCATTTCATTCAACAGCAGTACACCAAATGAACGCTGATTTGGTCCTCTTGGGTCTCACCCTGCCAAAGAATAACAGGAATGGGGATTTCAAGAATGTCAATGGAGCTATCTCTGAGGGTTTTCCTCTACAAGAAAATCCCCTGATAAATATTATCCTTGTCTTAATGTTGCTTTATGCAATTACAGAAGTATGAAAGGGACCCTTTGGAATCCTCACTGACTCCTGATGCTTCACAGGACTGGACTCAAAGATCTTGGGGATCTCTCAGCATGGGTCAAAATCTGTCCATGGTTTTCTCCAAGTTTCACTGCTCTGTAGAGACTTGTGCATTGTTTATGAAGCCCAGTTATAGGAAAAGACCCTCAGTATGTGGTCTTGTTTTCAATTTTGCATCTTTTCCACCAGCTTTTGTTTCTATTGTTGTCACTGAGCCTGAAAAAACTTCGTAAAAAAGCACTTTGGTACAGCCTCCACACATTTCACATTCATGGGTCTGTAGTCCTTTGCAGGGTCTCAATTAACAGCTGGAATTGCAACTTCCTCCTTCATTTGGGCAGTCAGGGTGGGGGTTAGCCAGCTGCCAACAGCTGCAAGGAAACAGTCTGGAGCTGGAGGCTTCAGACCAGATAATTAATCCTCACCTCCTTCCCTAGATTGCAGTAGAAAACTTTTTCGCTTCTTGAAAATGCAAAATCTGCCTTCTGAAAAACTGAGGTTTCCCATATAATAAAGGGCATTAATTAGTAGTTAGTTGCCTCAGTACTGGATTAGGGACAAGTTATGGTTACACTTCAGTTGTCAGCCTCCACAGAAGAACATTTAGAGATCTTGAATTTGCATTGTTATATAAAATTGGACAACTAACTCTTTACAGATGCAACAAACTAAATGCTTGTGTTTGGGCTCACACTGTAGTTTCTGCCCCCACGTCCTGGCAGGAGAGCAGAGCAGCTGTGACCACAAACTCACGTCGTGTGTCAGCAGAGATGTCTCTGTTGTGCTTCACCTAAGACGCTCATTACTTTAAGTGACTATAGAGAAATTAATATTTTAAAAAGAATGAACAGTGGGCCTGTTTGCCATTTCCCCCCTTCCTGACTAATTCTAGGCATCTGTTTTAGTTGCACAACTTATGTGGCTTTCTCTATATGCATATTATTGCTGTGTTTCCCTATTTTATGAGAAATGTTTATTTGTCTACTCTTATGTTGCTTTGTGTTTTATGAAGTGGTTCTCCTTCAAGGTCTGGGTGGGTCTAATGGGAAGTAATACACACCAGAAGATGCAGACATGGTTTGACAAAAACAGGCAAACCTCAGATGAGTTGCAGTTCTTGCACTTAGGTAGGAAATGCACCCACAGAGAAGCCAACAGAGCAGTGCCAGGTTTGCATCTGGCTCCCTTAATGTGCGGATGGTCTAGCTGATGGCTGTGTTGGCATGGACGGCTTAACCTGCTCTTGAATCCCAGAGCGCATCTCAAGGAATGCTGCATCCACATCTGAATATGCCTTGCTTGCTTAGACTTGTCTTCCAGAGCTGTCAGCTTTTTGTATAGAGCTTAAATAGGCCACACTCAGACATGTGAATTTGCTTATCCAGTTTGTCCCTATGGAAGCAGCAGAAGCTAGCCAGCTGTCGAGGCAGTGGGAGCCAGACACAGAACAGACTTTCCTGCTCCTGCAAAGAGTCAGTCAATCAGTCAATCAGCCGCATGCTTTTTGCAATGCCGTACGATGAATACTTCATACGAACTACAGGGGGAACTCCATATAATAAATGTTGGCACCACCACCAACACTTGATATTTTCCTCTTGCAAATGGTCTTTTAAAACAAACTGCACTGTGCTTCCAGAGCTTCTGAGCAAACATGCTCAGACAGTAAGTAACTATAATCTAGGGCTGCAGGAAAAGGAAATGGCGGGTAGGAGTGATTTCTCATCCTACAGAAAATAAAAGGGGCAGAAAACAAATTAGGAAGGTGAATGTGAGTGTTAAAAGAGACCTTTTGGAGGTCTGCCATCAACAAAGAAGGAGGGCTGTGAGCTAGGGCAGTGGTGGGGTTGTGTCACAGGGGTATGTGGGAATACCTGAGACCAGTGCACTTTGTTTCACTGTAACCTCTCTGTGTGCCTGACACAAGGTACAAGCGCTGCCAAATGCCACGACCTTCACCATAACTTTGCTTCCAGTAGCCAGAGTGTGTCTTTCTAAGTTTGTAGCATAGATGGTAGTAAGAGGAATGAAGGCATATAGGTATGGGTAAGACATGTTCCCACGGGGGAAATGGTTAAAGCAAGGACATTTTAGTGTCCTTTGATGGCCAATAATATTGGGACAGGCCCATAGCAGACTGCAGCTGTCCCGGGAAAGAACTGGAAATGAGAAGAACACATCACAGTCCAAGGACAGGATGGTTAAAAATCCCTTGTCCTTTTCTTGAGGTTGGTGTGAAAAAAAAGTAGCAGAAAACTTGGCATCCAGTGTGTGGGAAGCTGACTTCTATGTAAGCGGGAGGAAGAAGAGTTAATTGCTGAGTGGGAGGGAGGCAGAACTTCACACTGGGAGGTTTTACTTATTTTATGGTGCTTACTCTGGGCTGTAGAACTTTTATGGGTCTCTGAGGGAACATCGGAGCTGGCTAAAAGTTCTGCTGAGCTGGAAAGAGGATAAAAGTGCAGTGAGCTGGAGATAAGAAAAAATACTTAACCCAATTTATATTTACCCTTTTTGTAATTCACACATTATTCATATGTTGACATATGCTCTTCTGCCCCAACCCCCACTAATAAGGCTTTCAAAGCACTGAAGTGTCAGAATATTTTTTTTCTAAAGAACGTTGCAGAAGTCCTTAATCTCTTACACTGAAAAACCCTTTACATTCCTAAGCCTTGCCATTTCCAAGATGTTGGGGACAGGGATAAAAATCCCTCAAGAAATGAAAAGTCATCAGCTTGGTTTGGGGTTTCAGTGGTTTCACTGTTTAGCCTGTGCTGAGAAGGCATTCCAAAATACACAGCTCCTGCTAATGCCACTGCCAGAACACTGCTTCCTCATCCATGCTTTAAATAGTCCTCCAAAATACATGAAGTAGGAGAAAGGGCCGAGAGTGGAAAGTGCAAAGCCCTGACAGAGCCAGAACATTCTGAGGTGGGTACCTACATGTTACAGCCAGACCATGGCTGGCCAGGATGAGTTCATGTCTGCTCTGTACTGCCAGGACAACACAGAGTGCTGGTATGGGGCAGCTCTAACCCTGTGCTTTTCAAGCCTATTCACTTTCCTCTGTGATTGAGGCATCCTATTCTAGGTCCAGGTCTCCCTTGCCCCCTGGAAGTCACAGGTAAGTTTGCTGTAGTAGTTTCTACAACTGTAGTTCATTTTCCACTTTATAAATACAATGCTGAAACTAGAATGCCATTGAAATGCAGATCCATATTAAATACCATTCAGCACTTCAAGGTACTATAACAAGCCCTTTAGAACTTTGTGAAGTGCAGCAACCACCAACAGAGCCCCAGCATCCCCATCTCTATTTTCACACTCTGAACCCACTGGTTAGAAAGACTTGGTCTGAGTTCAGCATCTTTTGACAAGGAAGCTATCTGAACCCTTTTGAAATGTGATGTTTTCCTCAGAGCAGGCATGAGGAACACGTTCCTTGCTGCGGGTCAAGTAGGCCCAAGCACTCAGGCAGGCCAGGTCCCTTTGTGATATCCAGTAGTGTAATAGCATGAGCACAGAGGGAAGTCAGATGGCTGGGGACCATGAGAATGATGTCACATGTCATAGCTGTTCCCTGGCCAACCTGGTCACCCACACCCTCCTTCACAAACCAGACCAGAAGACTCTGCTGTAGTTGCTCCCCTAGTGATCAGTACTATACCTGCTTCCCAGAATCGTATGGATCAGGCTAATTTTAACAGCTTGGTCTATATAGAGTATTTTCTGCTATGTAGTTACATTAAATTAATAGGGAAAGAATGTTAACAGAAGGCAACCTGTTATTTACACTGTAAATATTTGCTAGCCCAAAGCTTGTGCTACTCTACACTCAGGTCTGTGTGAGAAGACTGCTCCCATGGGAGCACAGACATGTATCATGCAAGTGTCAGATGAGAAATACCTGCTAAAGGAGCAACAAATCCACAGATGTATGTCATGTATGAATGTGCCATATGTCAACTATGGACACACAATCAGATGAAAATGGCTCATGGTACCTTATTTTCCCTTTCCACTGAAGCTTAAGTGAAGTTGCAGAGACATGAAATTGGTGTAGACCCAGAGCTGGACAGTGTGTGCTTATTTACTCAGCTCATTAGAGGAACAATGGAAGCAGCTGGCTTTTCATAACCATTAATTAGTCCAGCCCAATTCAGAACCACACCTCAAACAACAGTAATAACAAAAGCAGTGCTCATAAAGCTTTTGCTGCTGTACCTGAGATGTGCATTTCCTTGGTGTACAGGCACTGCACAGACATGAAGTGAAGGACTGCACTTGTGTCCAAGCCTTTAGCAATATGCCTGTCTGTCAGCATGTTGGCTTGTCCTAAACCTGCTTTGGAAGCATGTCTGGGCAACCTTGTCTGCCTCCCAGGCTTTTCTCAGGGTGAAAACTTCTCCTTATATCCAAAGTGAACCCCTTTTATTTCAGTTCACGTCTCTCGCCTCTTATCCTCCCACTCTGCACCACTGTGAAGAACTTGGCTTCATCGCTGATGGAGGGTGCCTCCCCCTAGGTGTGAGGGGCTGCTCTCAGGTCTCACTGAAACTGTCTTCTCTGCAGGCTGAGCAAACCCAGCTCCCTCAGCTTCCACTCATAAGGCAAGTGCTATAGCCCTGACCATACTGGTAAAATGCTAAAACGTCTCCAGTTTATTGATGTGTTCCTAATATTGGTAACTTAAAAATTGGCCCAGTATTCTCCATGTGGTCTGTTGAGTGTTGAGGAGAAAGAGCAGTCACTTCCCTTGATCTGCTGGCTGTGCTTCTGCTCACACCGCCCAGGGAGCTGCTGGCCTTCTCTGCTGCCTTTTGTCAGAAAGGACAAGAGATCAATCCTGTTGTTCCTCATGTTTAATTAGTCACTCATTTTATCCTGGTGGACCTGAGAGCAGAATTTGGATCAGAGTAAATAGCTTTCAGCCTCAGTACTTGGGCTTTATCTCCCATCATGAGCTAAGGAGGAAAGCAACAGGGGGATGCAGAAACCAATTCCAAAAAATAGCTAAAATGCATTGAACCAGAAAAAACAGTGAATTTTTAAACTGCTAACTACTAAGACTTGAAGGGATGAAAGCAGAGGAAACTGCTGTTTATCTGAATCACACAGCTAAATCCAACCCTCCAACCATACACCAAGACCTTGCTGGGCAGGCACCTCCTCCCATCTAGCACAAGACCAAAGTCCATGGTGCTGTCAGCCTGAATCTTTAACTGCTCATCCATTTCCCCACACTTCCATGGGACTAGGGCACAAAACACTAGCCGTGAGTTTTCTGGAACTTAAGGAACCTGTACCACCCCTCTAGGTTTCCTTGAAAGCACAGCCTTATAGGTCCCCATGCTCCCTTGCAAGTGTGTTGTGTACCGAGGTGTACGACTGTACAGAGTCCCTGTGTGGAGTGGAGCAGTATCCCGCATGTCAAGACACAGAACTGATGCAGAAATTCAGAGAAGCTGTGAAATGCTGGCTTTATGAAGAGCTCTTTATGAGAGACAAAGGAAAATATCTGTGTTCCTTCACCAAGCGGAGCTGACTGTTTAGATGTGTGATTCCTTCTTCATGTACTTTGCACTTATGGTCATGGTGCTGCCTGTGAAACACTTGCACTTGCAATTCCTGGAGGCCTGAGAGGACTGATGTCACCAGCCAACAGGACAGTGGCATTACTGTGATCAGAGGCCTGGAGCGGTGATGTGCTGCATTTCAGAAAACAAGAAGACTGAAGTTACAAATCTGCTGAAGGCTTGGCTGCAATGTACCTGGAAAGGTTGGCCATGTCTGGTAATGTATCGCATTTCTTCTATCTGCAACAACAGATTGTCATTTCAGCAAAGTTTGGTTCATTTAATTTCCAGTATTTTTTTCTTCTCCATGATGCTCTTTGCTCTTCAGGGGTCTGACTAATAGTAGAAGTGTTACAATTCTTTCCACTTTCTTACTGCTTGTATTTGCAGCCAAGTGTTGTCAATCCACAAGGCTTGCATAAGTATTACAAATATTTTTCTGACCATTGCTAAAAGTATCCTTTTTGGGAACCTAGTTCTGAAACACTTACGCACATGAGCAACTTCCACAGATAATTTTTGAATGGCCTTGGGAATCCAGAGAGGTCCCAGCTGACTGGAAGCTGGTGAACATTCTCCCGATTTTCAAGAAGGGCAATAAGGAGGAAGCCATATGAGGAGCAGCTGAGGTCACTTGGTTTGTTCAGTCTGGAGAAGAGGAGACTGAGGGGAGACCTCGTTGTGGTCTTCAGCATCCTTGTGAGGGGCAGGTACAGATCTCTTCACTCTCATGACCAGTGACAGGACCCAAGGAAACAGCAAGAAGCTGTGTCAGGAAAGGAGGTTTAGGCTGAATATCAGGAAAAGGTTCTTCACCCAGAGGGTGGCTGAGCACTGGAACAGGCTCCCCAAGGAAGGGTTCACAGCACCAAGCCTGACAGAGTTCAAGCGTTTGGACAATCCTCTCAGGCACACGGTGTGACTCTTGGGATGTTGCGCACAAGAGTTGGACTTGATGATCCTTCGGGGTCTCTTCCAAATCAGCATATTCTGTGATCCTATGATTTATTTACTTATAGGCATTTGCAGGACCAGCTCATGAAACATTTGTATTCAAGAAATTTCCAGTTTAAATGCAGGAGCTATGTCTTTATGGATCCAGGAGAAGGTTTTGTGTCATTCAAGATGAATATTTGGAACTCTTATCAGGGATGAGAATCCATTCCTGGACAAGGAGACAACAAGAGCATAGGAGGTACTGACTTAATTTAGAAGAGAGATTGGAAAGAGAGAAGAGCTTAGCTAGCCCTTAGCCTTTGAGTGTGCTATTTAAATAGTGCAACTCACATAAAATCACCAAGTGTTACTCTACTTCTCACCCCAAAGATAGTTGTATAAATTAAGCACTTTTTTAAACAACAAATGTAGAGTTATCTCCATTTACATTCTTGAGTTGGAGCATTTTGCTCTCACCATGTTTCCTGTGAAATTGCAAAATCTGGGCTCAAGAAATAGAATACCTCTGGTACATTCCTGCTACCTTGATTTCAGAAGTTAAAGGGCAATCAGAACACCAAGCACTGCAAGAATCCCCCTCAAAGATGGCAAATTTGTCCCTAAGAGCTGACAGTGCTGCAGTCTTGCAGAACAGCTCCATGTTCCACTGAACTAATTGCATCTGTCATCCCTGTAGGGCTAGAGATGGGTCAGTGATCACAGAGAGCACAGGGTTTCAGAGCTTTACCTCTTTGGTGCCTGCTCCTCCAAGCAGAAATTGTATTAAAATTTACAATTAAAGCAAACTTGAACTACTGAATCCCTTCAAATTCAGTCCAAAGATTAAGTGATTTATGTTTTTTTACAGGCTGGATGAACTGTAAGCATCCTGGCAGGTGTTTCTCACATCCCAACAGGTAGCTCTCAGCACCTGTGTGCAAGTTGAGCTGTTGCTTTTTAGCTCAGTGTGTTAGCACTCATTAGTGAGAGGTTACTGCAAAGGAGATTTCTGCCTCTCCCTTTCTTAGCAATGACAACTCAGTGTTTAAGCAATTGTAAACTACTTCCTACACACTCATTTCTGTGCTCCCAGGTGTTCTGGATGCGCTGAATCAGCATGGTTTGCTCTGACTTGGGGAAAATATAGTTGGAGCTGCCTATAGTTAAATGTTTTATAGCAGCCACATCCAGCCCCACGGGCTCATTTCCCTTCTGGTGCCACTGGCACTTCCTGAGCCGTGTTGCTGTACCTAGGAGCACCCTGGCTCTGCCTGCTGTAACTGGGGCAAAGAGGGGAGTTATTCTGGTGCCCCCGCGTTACAGACACCCGGGGCTGTGCTGACACCAGCACTCGGTTGCAGCAGGAGTGTGTTTTTGAAGTATCTGCCCTCCCCATGCACAGCCTACAAAGATCTGTACTGCAGACTGGCCTCAGGGAACCGGGACTGGGCTCCTGGCAGGTGAAACCAGGGTGAGAGCGGTCCCTGGGAGTGCCTGTAGCACGTGCCACGTCCTTATGGGCACCTGAACCATGCTGGAGCAGAGCTGAAGAAAACCCCACGGTGCTGAGTGATGTGAGGTGGGTCCTCAGCAATGATCCACTCCACAGACCTCTTCCAACTGCGCTACACTGCATGTTGGTGCAGACAAAGTCATGGCTTCCTTCAAAATCCACCTTGGTTATTAAGCACAGAGTTTTGAAAAGAGCTGAAAATTCCTTGGAGTGATTACATACATCAAGAGAAAAGTTAGGAAATAATAACTAAAAAATAATCCTGCACACAGAGAGTGAAGCTAGGAAATCTGGTTTGGATAAAGGCAGCACAGCCCCGAACTTTCACTGAGTTTCAAGCTGCACTCACACGCTGTTCAATGTCCTCACCTCGCCCTCCACTGACCTCCTCCTGAACCACTTCTAGTCCTGAGAGCCGCCTCCAGCTTTTCATTGCTCTACTTTCATTGCTTTAAAATCCCTTTGTAGCATCCCTGTGCAAGCATGTGACCTTTGAGGGTATTTCTGCACCACTTTAAGATCTCAGAGCAACTTGCCTGAATTTTCCCTCTGGTGCCTGATCTAGTCCAGCTAAGGATCATATGCTGGAGAACTAAAGTCTTTAGAAATATTTTGACCACAAAAATTAGGGGTAAAATCTTACCCTTACTGACATCCATAGGAGACTTTCCATCATTTTTGGCTGGACGAGGTTTCACCCTGGAGCACTGCTTTCTTTTAGCATCACTCTGAGGAACTAATGTGTAGTCATTAAGTTTTTAGCAGACTTCGAAACCAAAATGGGAAAGAAATGCACCCTAGTCAGTGTTAAAGAAATTTGTCAACTTGATATTTATTTTAGAACAAACAAAACAATTTCCCTCTTTTCTCCCCACCTTAAATGGTTAAAACATTTCATTAGAAAGAAGTCAATACTTCCAAAGGATTTTTTCACACAAACATGAAGAACCCCTCAATGTTTACCTGATATGGTGGTGGTGGTCATGACATTCTCCTAGACAGGGGGTCTCCAGCACCTGCAGCACAGCTGGGTGGATTTCCTGTACAATCCAAGAAAAGAAATTGACAGGTTTTGTGGAAAGACTCATCTCACCCTGAAGTGGAGGCGGGGGAGATGTAGCTCTAGGCAAACACCTGAGTGTTGGTGCCTGCTGCTTCCAAGAGGAGGGACTCAGATGCCTGAACACAGGCCTCTCCCTGAGGTGCAATGGCATATCTTGTGTGGTCTCTAGACATGATTGTGGAAAGCTGTGGGTCCCCCATAGGTCTGGTGTTGTACCCCCAGCCCCATGTCTATCCTTAGACACCTATATTTAGGCAAGGGAAAGAAGGTGAACTGCAGGGGGTCTGCGAAGCCAAAATTCTTCCTGGCAGCACCCCTAACACACAGGGAGCACCGCTGTGAAGCCTGCACTATAGTAGGAGCAAAACCTTTGTTATGGCTTTATCACGTTTGGCATGTCAGATGCACAGTGAGAATAAAGGCAGGGTAATTAAGTCTGTCTTTACCGATGGCCTGGTTACTGAAACCAAGAGATATCTCAGACTGTTGCCTCCACAGGGTCAGAGAGAGGGCACTGCCAATACCTTGGAAATCCTCACTTGTCAGAGGATAACTTTTGAAATAGAGATGTCTTGAAAATAATGCCAAGGACAACAAACACATTTAGGCTGAAGGACAAATTGCTGGATGATTGCAGACACAGGCTTTCTCTTTTATTTCAGAATCCAAATGCCATAAGATTTGTTACCAGTTTCAGACTTCAATCCTTTGATTTTTTTTTTCTTGACTGGAGAGGAATGATGAAAACCAAGAAATTAGTAATAGTGTTCTGCATCTGTTTGGCAATCAATTTCTCCTTGCTTTAATTGTGTTCAGCAGCTCTATGTCTCTGCTGAGATGAGAATATTTAGTGAGCAGCAAGGATGAAATATATTAACTTCTAAACAACTACATTAAAATTGCAATGAGAAAAACACAGAGAGAAAACTTCAAAGTTCTAACTCTTGTATGGCTTGGCATGTTCCCCTTTGTTTATTATCTGTACTGGTATAGTGCCTGCATCAGGGAGCAATAGCCTGCTGTGCTTTGGAAAGTGGCTAACAAATGTGTGCCTGCCCCGTGATCCTGACAAGCAAAGTCAGAGAAACTGCTGGGAGTGTAAAATTGGAAGAGTTCAAGTGACACATAATTGGGAGAAAGATAAACTTTAGGTCAAGCCTGTGGAACAGAGAGAGTAGAATCTTTGTTTTCAAGTGACAAAGCTGTAGTAAATGGGATACAGTGGAAGCTGTTTTCAACCCTGATTTTCTTTATGACATTAAACAATGACTTTTGTTCTCAGCATCTTTTTCTACTCTGGTGGTGGTTTCCTTTTGGAAGCAAGTTGCTTGGCTGGTTTATGGTCCAAGGGCCCATTCCTGATATGAATGATGTGTGCACACAAGGGCTGAGTGGGAGAGGCTCCTCTGGCCCCATAAGGACTGTTAGGATATGACATTCTTTTCTAACCAGAAAAGAAGAAATGTTGAAGTCCTGGAAAAAAAGAAAAATTATCCATAGCAATTCGAAAGGAAATGAATAATTCACACTGAGTGATTGGATTTTCTGTTTTCCAAATCTTTATTTTGATTTAGACCTCTTAAAAATGTTTCCAAACATTTTTTCTTCTCAAATAACTTACCAAATCCTTCAAAAGGGAATGCCATTTCAAAGGTTAGAAAGGAAATCTTTAGAATGCCAGAGCACCCAAACATTCCAGCTATTCCCCAACTTTTCTCTTTGCACTGGGCCGTACAGGGGTGTGAGGACTCTGTGCAGTGGCAGCTCCCTGTTGAGGCGTGGGGATGGCTGGAGGCAGGGCTTTGCCCATGGCATGGCTCTGGTGGCCAGGCTGGTGCTGGCTACTCCCACAAAGGCCAGCCTCCAAAGGACCCACATCCCCTACCCGAGCAGCCTCCCCTCCATGCAGAAGGCACGTGTGAGTGAGGTTTTGCCCTAAAGCCATAAGAACTTGCCTTCCTTCCAGCAGCTGTGAGCCAGCAGTGACAGCTGGAGGTACTTCTGGTCTTCAACAGTCCTGTTTCGTTCCAGTTTGCTTCTGACCACATCCACCCCTCTTAAAAGACAGGTGTTGCATCCTGCTCCTTTCAAACACGACCCACGTATTCACTCAGTGTAGAGATGGGGTTTTATCTGCTCTCTGCTCACACTGCCTGCCATGGTATAATTTCAGAGAAAATTGGTCAGGAGTGGTCTGGCAGCCTGGAGATCCATGTGGAGCTGCCATGGAAACGTTCTCAGTTCTTAGGGAAAAGTATCCACCTGGTGGATTTTAATGATACGAAAGACTTCCTGAACTGATCCTAGAATGGGATTTCTTAGCTTTAGGATTGCATCTCAGAGTGATATATAAAACAATTTTGTTGTTTTTATCCACCTGCCTGCCAGAATTAATGATTCTCCAGCTTGCCTCCTCTGAAGCACAATTTATGACATCTTGAAAGCCCTAAAATGAGTTGCATCACATTCCCAGCACCTTCCAGGCATCCCAAATCTGAGTTCCCAGAACCGTTCTCCCCTAAATCCTTCCAAGTCGGGCTCCCTTACACAGTGGTTTTGGCTGCCACAAGGAATTTGTGGCTTGAACCTCGATGGAATCTGAGTTCTGCTATCAATCAAAGGAACATTTTACCGCCACAAAAAGAAGAAAAGAAAAGAAAAAGAAAAAGAAAAAAGAAAAGAAAAAGAAAAAGAAAAGAAAAAAGAGAAGGAAAAAGAGAAGGAAAAAAGAAAAAAATCTAGGGGATAGCATGTAAAGTTCAAAAAGTATTGTGACTTGGAAAGCAAGCATATATTGGAGTTTTAAGGAAAATCCCACCTAGTCTAGATCACAATACTTCACCCCCTTCTGAACTGGAAAGGACAATAATGACAGAATGAATCTTGGAAAGAGCTACTGGCCCCAAGGTGTTTATTCCTATTTCTTCAAACAAGTGAAATATTGGACTGCAGTCATTTCCATTCCAGAAAGCTTATCTGTGCAAGTAAGTGGGAGAAACTCAAGTCCACCAAAGGAGAATGAGCCCTTATGGAAATGAACAGTTTTGCAGTTCATTATCTCTTTCTTTCAACTCATAAGACTGTTTTCCCTGTAAATATTTCAACATCCAGGAGAATGTGGTGGGAAGCCAGAAGCACAGCATGCCTTCAAACCTGCTGTCATAAATTTGTCTCACACTGCAGTTGTCCTGAAGCCTGACCCAACTGTGAGTATCATCTTACACAAGCTGGAGGTTGGGAGGACAGCTAGACACCTTCAGATGCCAGTGTAACTGGTCTGCTGTAACCAGACAGTCTGATGCACAGAGATGGGGGGCAAACCTGGCTCCCATCTCTCCACCTGGACAGCAGAAGTGAAACCAGGCATTTGCCTTTTTCTGCAGGTGATAAGTGAAAATAATGTCACACACTTTCACATTTTCTCGATGTGGCCACTGAGAAGCAACTGTCCCAAACAAATTGCTTAGAAACAAGCTCTACAGGGGAAGGACCAGCACATTTTTGCATAAAAAGAATAGCTGAGCTTGCTCCCTTACCTTGCAGTGGACACCTTGCTTCCAAGCACCACTTATAATTGTTAAATACACAGAACTAAGATGCATCAAAGGGTATTCTGCATGTTTTATAGCTTTTCAAAATGTTCTTTCACTTACTTTTTCCTCAGACATTCTTTATTATGTTTGTCTTTCCTTGCACAAACATCTGAGTTTCTTCTCTGATCTTGTGATCTGGCCATGATCTCCTGTATCATACATTTATTCCTCTAAGCCTTTATATATTTTGTTTATCCATTTGCTTCTGTCTCTTCTTGGTTTTCATCTTATTCAGTAAGTCATTCGTGTATGCATACATTAGTTCAACCACTTGTTCCTGCTTTTTTTGGTTTAAAATTCATCATCATTCTTTCAAAGTGGAAGGTCCCACACATAGAATAAACCTGATATCTGGAAGTTTTATTACAGTACTCACTGGTAGGAGGCTGTGTAGATTTGGAAACTCAACATTTAAAGTACTGCCATTGGAGGATACCTTGCTTGACTTGCTGGCAGTTTGGGATCTATTCCTGGGATACCCGACCCTCTATGTATGCTGTATGTGTGGGAAGTCTGAAAGCTGGACCCACGTTGGCCTCAGATCAGTTGGTCAGGGGTACTGATTTTCTTCACCCATGGTAAACCGGCAGGCTGTGCTGAAGTTGGTGCAGCTGCATGAACTTTCATCTGTGAACTGATGGATAAGTGTCTTTCTGTTGTGGTTTGAGCCTGGCCAGAGGCCAGAAACTACCCAGGCTCACTCCCTCCTCGCACCTGGACAGAGGAGAGGAAAAAAATTCAAAGTGTTTATGAGGTTTTGTGATAAGAATTCAAGAGAGNGTGATAAGAAGAGAGGCTTCAACTTCAGAGAAAGTAAATTTATTATACTAAAACTAACAGAAACAGACCAGGATAATAAGTAAAATGAGCTTTGGAGAACACCTTTCCCCCCACTCCCTCCTCCCAGCTCTACCTCCTACCCAAACAATTCGGGGAGACAGAGAATGGGGTTTTTTTGGTGAGTTCATCATCATTCAAGGATTGGAGTCTTCCCCTGCTGGACAGTGGGGTCCCTTCTGGGAGACAGTTCTCCAGGAACTTCTCCCACATAAGTCCATCTCATGAGCAGCAGCCTTCTCCAAACTGTTGCAACACAAGTACATCCCTACAGGTAGCAGTCGCCCCAAGCTGCTGCGACGTGGGTCTCTCCCCCACAGGGTGCAGTCCCTTTCAAGCATCCACCTGCTCGAGCTCCTGACGTGGGCGCTGCCACAGCTTCAGGTGGGTATCTGCACTACCGCAGGCCTCCATGGGCTGCAGGGGGACAGCCCACTGCACCATGGTCTTCACCACCAGCTGCAGAGGAATCTTGGCTCCAGCTCCAGTACCTCCTCCCACTCCTTCCGAACTGACCTTGGCATCTCCATGTTGTTTTCTACTCACATCTTCTCACTCATTCCCCTCTTCCCGGGCTGGAATTAGAACTGCGCCACCAGGATTGTTTTGAATTCCTTCTTAAATATGTTATCACAGAGGCGTTACCACTTTTTATTCAGCCAGCGGCATGTCCATCTCTGCAGCCAGCCAGACATTGGCCCTGCAGGACATGACAGTGGGGCTTCTAGCAGCTTCTCACAGGAGCCAGCCCTGCAGCCCCCCCATTACCAAAAACCAGGTCTTGCAAAACTACGACACTTTCTTACTGAGTTACTTTTGACTATCACCTATTCTACAGGGAGGTGTGCAGGCTGCTCTGCTGGGATGCTTTATGGTGTCAAGCATTTTGACAACAGCCCTGCAGGGACTTGGCACCACCTGGCTATTTTTACAGCAGCAGCCCCTGTGTGCTCTGTAAACCAATACTTCGCTAACGCTGCAGTGTTTGGATTTAAAAGGAAATAAGTTAATCAAAAAAACAACCCCTGGCTGTGCCTGGGGCACAGGGCTTGGGATTTTGGTCAGAGTGGCCTGGTACTGGGACAGCACTGATGTACCCCTGGTCGATGCTCCTGGGGTGAGGAGCTGGAGACCAGGGTGAAGACCTTATCACTCTACAGCTACCTGGAAGGAGGTTGTAGCCAGGTGGGAGTTGGTCTCTTCTCTGAGGCAATGAGCAGCAGGACAAGAGGATATGGCCTCAAGCTGCATCAGGGGAGGCTCAGGTTGGACATCAGGAAGAATTTATTCATGGAAAGGTGGCCAGGCATTGGAATAGACTGCTCAGGGAGGTGCTACAGTCACCATCCCTGGAGGTGTTCAAGAAACCACCGGATGTGGCACTTAGAGTCATGGTCTAGTTGACAAGGTGGTGATCAGTCAAAGGTTGGACTGGATGATCTCAGAGGTCTTTTACAACCTAAATTATTCTGTGATTCTGTGATCGCTGGGCATTTTCCTTCTGGCTTACAACTACTGATCAAAAGCTTGAGTTCATATTTGCATATATAACACCAGAAAACAACAAACCACTCATGGATTTGATGGCCACATCTCAGATACCATTACATTTTCTCTTCCTTGCTATTTTATCCACTGATCAAAGACAAGCAAATTTTTCCCAAGGTCTGAAAGAGATGATACAGCAACTGTACTACTTATTAGCACAAAACTAGGTACAGGAATTGCAGTAGATGTGGCTGTAGGAGGTGGTGTAATGGCAACTGATGTGGATTTCTGCACATTCAGTCCAGTATATGAAGAATATGGCCTCGGAGTTACTCTAAAAGTCTGTTTAAGCTGTTATTCATTAGGACCAGTGCTTCCTTTTACTAGGTCAGTCCATGCTGTCTTTTCTACACAGCGAAGTCCTTTCTTGCCAGGATTTTGTTCTTATGGAAACTTAATGCCTAGAAAGAGCACTCTGGGACTGTGTATATTGAGACCATAAATGCTGGGTCAAGACTTAAAGTCACAGCTTAATTTAAATACAAATTTGAGCTAGGCCTTGGCTGCCGCCAACGGCACCTGGCAGAGGAATTACACAGGAATATTGCTGGAGGGGAACACAGGGCTTCTTGGGCAAGGGAGAGAGAGAGAGGGTGTTCATATCATCCATCTTTGGGGAATTGACCCAGAAATAACACAGGAATCTCTTGACAGAGTTTTGAGAAGACAACCAAGACCACTTTGATCCTTCGCTTGGTACCACCACCTGTCCTCACACAATATATCCTTAAAGCTATGTCACTGGTATAAGAATTACCTGTGTGATAGAGATTCAGCATAAATGAAGGAAATTCTGGGCCCCAATAGTATCATTCATTCTTTGGCATCACTTTTCACCTGGGAGAAGACAAAGCATGCTGAACTCAGCGTAGCTTGTGACTTGGATTAGGCAAACCCCTTTATCTGAGAGCTGTTTTCTTTGCTGTCAAGAATGGTCACTGTGGTGACCAGACATATATGGATTTTTGAAACTAAAAAACCTGTGAGTTTGGGCTGACTAGATCCTGCACAGGGTGTTAGAAACTAGAGTGCAAATGCAAATGCCCAAGAGAGCTCAGGGATGCTGGATGGATGTGTGAGAGCCAGAGTTGAGGAACAAGAGGTGCCTCAACTGGAAAAATAACAAGAGGGTCAGTGTTACACGGTGGGACTGTATTTTCTGTTTGCTCCATTTTATAGCACTCAATCACCAGTCAGAATTCAAATTTAGCTACTGTGGTCCAGGCCCTGCAAAGCAGATACATGCTGATCTTTGCACACATTACAGTATCAGTTCTGAAATCCCTGTTCATCGCGAGCAGTGCACTAGTGCCCATGCTAAAGGGATGGGCTGCAGAGAATAGCACTGCCCAGGGTGAACCAGACAGGGAAGCCTCCCTGTGTGTCACCTGCCTGGGGCAGGAGGGCTGCACGGGAACAAACTGCACTGCAGCCTCAGACAAAACCTCACTCGCCTTTCATTCCTTTCCAAACTTCTGTTTTCCACAAATATATACAAGCAGTGTTAGTCCTTACAAGCACCAACAGCGCAACAAGCAAAGGAACCTCAGTCATGTCCAGGCATCCTTCCAGGGAAGAAATGAACAACTGTGGCTCCAAAAGTTGGGAGGGCTGTGTCCAACAGATGTCTATGGTAAATGGAAATTTTCAAACCTTAGTAAAACACCTTCATTCTTATAACACTGATGGAATTACTGGGAGCTTATTGTGCTTGGTAATTGATCAAGCTATTTAAAACGGTAAGAGAAAACATCAGTTGCAATATCAGTGAAAAACATTTATGAAATTGCTGATGAATATGATTTTAATCCCATATAAAATTGTGGTGAGAAAAAGGAAATTCCTACTGGATGCTCTCCACAGTAAACCTTAGGTTTTGGTTGGTATTAATCCACCCTGAATAACTTCTGATCTGATTATATTTTGCAATAATGTGGAAAGGCACACCAGGCCAAACATCATCTGTGCTTTGTCCAGGTAAATTTTCACATGAAAAGAGAACAGGAAATTAATGCTGGGAAAATAAGAAAAAAATATGTTATATTGATGGACTTCCCTGGTCATTTTAAACCTTCTACAGTCCTAGAGGAGAAGGTAGTAACAAATGAATGGTCCCACACTGGGAGACTGTTACATTTCACAAGCAAGACCTAGCCCTGCCAAACCCTTGAAGGAGGCAGAAATTTCAAAGGATAGTTTAAGATTCTGGTTTGGTTTCTTTTACTTGGAGGGGGTTGTGGGGTGTAATTGCAGTTTCAGCTGAGTTTTTGCAAAGCTAATGCGGAACTAAATATAACCAGGGAGTAAATTTCAGAAAAGTTTTAGTCTGGCTTCCCTTCTTGTTCTTCTAAGTCAGGAAATTAGATTTCCATGGGAACATCGACATAGACTTTGGTTTGTGCAGCCTAGGGAAAAGGAGACTGAGGGGAAAACTCATAGCATTCTACAGCTTCCTCACAAGGGGAAGCAGAGGGGCAGGTACCAATCTCTTCTCTCTGGCCATTAGCTCTAAGACCTGAGGGAATGATATGAAACCGGGTCAGGGGAGGTTAGGAAAAGGTTCTTCACCCACAGGGTGGTTGGGCACTGGAACAGGCTCCCCAGGGAAATGGTTACAGCACCAAACCTGACAGAGTTCAAGAAGCTTTTCAAGAAGTGTTTGGACGGTGCTCTTGAGCCCGTAGTGTGACTCTTGGGGAGTCCTGTGCAGGGCCAGGAGCTGGACTCAATCAGTGATCCCTGTGGGTCCCTTCCAACTCAGGGTATGCTGTGATTGAATGGGGACTCTGTAACAGACCACAGTATGGGAGAGAGATACATAAGCTTGCCTTGAACAAGCTGGCCTGAGCACCAGAAACAGTACAACCAGTGCAGCATGGAGTTTGCCACTGATTGCCTTGGAGATGCCTGGCTCAGCTGAGGTGAAGGTGGCTGTCTCCCCCTTCCCCACAGGCTGTGGGGCAAGCACACTCCACTCCAGTCCTATCAGCCTCTTCCCCAAAAGCAGAGGCCAGTATGTGGACATCAGTCCTTTCCGTGCTAAACTCCCTGAGAAGGGTTGTAATTACAGGATGCAAAGACACTAGTCAAGTTCTTTGCTGCTAGGACTGTTGAACTTTTAAATATTGATCATCACCTCTCATTTTTTGTGACATTCACATTAGAAGCAGCATTGTTTAGCCCACTAAGTTATGGGTTCCACTTATTTTAATGATGCAAAAAGCTCCACTTGCAAAGCAATTATGATTTGGGTATCTAAAGCAAAGATGAGAAAATACCCAAAAGAAAAGACACTCAGCTATTCCAGATTTAAATTCTTCTCATTTTATGCTTTGGATATTAAAAGAAAACTTGGAGGAGGTCAGATTGAAAATGACAGTGTTCTTTTGAATGACAAATTACATTTTGTTACAGGGGCACTGGAGAGACATTATCAGCAGGGTGTCTATAATTTGTTGACATGTACAACAATTTGGAATTATGTGCATTTTAATATAGATACTTACTTTGATCACACTGTGCTATCAAGGACTTTCATGCTGGGATCTGACCTCTTCTTTGTGAGAGTTCTGTGTTCCCTAGTACCAAAATGGCTTGTAAACACTTTTAGCTCCCCTCAGGAGTGGAGCTCATGATTCTGCACAGTGGTGGAGGGAATATCTATGAAAAGCCATGCAGACTTGTAGCTGTTTTACTCAGGCACCTCTTTCCCTTAAATGTATTTCTTCGCTTATTTGTGTAAAGTTCTAGTTTTTCTTTATTCCCT
Source organism: Atrichornis clamosus (assembly GCA_013400975.1). Lineage (NCBI taxonomy): Eukaryota > Metazoa > Chordata > Aves > Passeriformes > Menuridae > Atrichornis > Atrichornis clamosus. The sequence goes on from WBMZ01006049.1 coordinate 95,873, forward strand.
GTTTGCAATGGCTTTCCTGTGGGGAAACAACAAAGTAGGAAAAAAACTCTCCTTCATGATATCTGTTAGGACATCCCTCTATGATGCAAACTGTGACCACTTCAAACCCCTAGGACAAAGGATGAAGTTTATCAGGTGAAACCACAGGTGTTTATCTTATTATTTAAAGTATTATTCTTGTAACAGAAGTTGAGGGAGAAGGATGTTCAAAGCTGCACCTCAGATTTGGCCTTTTGATTAGTATACATCTGCAGGGAGCTTTGGTTTCTGCACTCTGGTTGTTCCATATTTTCACACACCATATTCAGCATTAGAACTAGTATTGGAAAGAGTACACATTGATTCATTTGATAATTTAATGTGGTGTACCTTCTGCATTTGCGTAACATCCATTAAAACATGCATTTGGCCTGGGACTGTCCAAGCAGGGGGCACTGAGAGAGCCCCAGCTCTGCTCCAGGAAGAGACAAAGGCTCACAAAGTCAGTTATGGGACCAGCTAACAGTGGCATGCTCCTGGGTGGCAATTCACACTATCTGAAGGTAGAAAAACGCACTACCAGTCAGCACATCTGGCATGGCTATGAATGATCACAAAATCAGCAGGGAAAAGCCAGGCAAAAAAGTTGTCTCGAGATCATCTCTCATTGAGAAGATTTCCTTCTCACAGCAAATGTGGAAATCTATTGGAGGCAGTAAAAATCCCTGCCTCAGCTGTCTGAGTTTGCTTTTTTGCAAACCAGCCCTCAACATATTCCCTTGGTGGGGCAGAAGAGTCTGAAACAGAGATGAAATCTGAGTGTTCCTAAACTACTTGAAATGTGAAATTGCTTTAGAGGACATTTCTGAAGAATGCTGTGGGAGAAAAACAATGCCCTTTATAAAATAATCTTCTTTTTCTCAATTTGGGATGGCAATAGTGAATGGGACTTGCCTTGCTAAATCTCTGAGGGACCCTCAAACAATGAAACCCACATCTGCTGTTATCTAGGACAATTAGGCAATGTTGGTCACTAAAAACCTGCACTTCTGGGTCCTGTCCTTGGGGCTGGCTGGTGATCAGGGCTGAAATGTGAGTGCTAGGAGGGATGGCAGACCCCACATACCAAATGCCAGTAGGCACAGCGTACTGCCCAACTCCTTACAGCAAACTTCACACCTTCAGCAGGTAAAGCCATCAGCCAAAAAATTATCACATGCCTCAGGAAAGCAGAAGACAAAACCAGTCCTCAGTCCATGTAACAGCAGAGAATTTATGAAGTTAAATAAAGATGGGCATTTCACCTTTCTCCAGAGTTGCAAGGAAAATGTCTGTAAAACAACTGGAGTTATCCTTCTGCCACCTCTAAGTTTCAAATCTGGAGAAAGGAAGTCTGTGCTACTGATGCTCACTGAGTTGTATGCACATTAGTGTGTTCAGAAAGGGGCTTGTTTCCCTTTATTTACCACAGTCAGAAAGAGTTGGTAGAGCTGTCCTGCAGGGACCAGGAGCAAGACTTAGCAATAAAGTGCCCCGGGGCAGGGTGTGACACACACTGTGAGTGTACACTCATGACATCTGTGTCCACCCAGGTATGGATTTGCAAAATTTGGCACATGCACCTGAATCTGCTCAGTCTTCCCAGATGGGCACACACAAGGGCACAGTCCATCTCCAGTCTGCTCCCCCTGGTTTTCCTCTTGCCAGAGTTATGCTGCATCTGTATCCCCTGCTGCATTTCATCTCTCCAGGCGCCAGAAGTGAAGCGGGAACTGCAACTCTTGCATGCTGCCTGATATTGATGGCTGGGAGCCCCATGGCCTTCTGCTGTGTGACCAGTGGATGAAGTAATGCAAGTCTCTGCAGAGCACAGGAATTTGAGATACCAGCCCAGTTCTAGGCTGTAAACACATCCATTTTAGTGCCGTTGTCACTCATGTGATTAAAAGGGGGGAAATGGAAAAAGACAAAATGTCTGTACAATCCAACTTGATGAAAGGGACAAAAAGAAGATTAAAAAGGAGTTTGATTAATGGACTTGTATCCAGGCCAAGGGATACATACACTGAGAAGCATTTTGACTTATTCCTGTTCACTTCCCATTTTGATGCACATTGAGGAAGGGCTTGACTGGTTTATGCCACGTGCACATCTGTGCCAGCAGTGAGAAGGAGGTTTACACAGACACATACTGCCTTGCCATCTCTCCTCCCTTCACTTTCTCAAGAGGGATCTGGACAGGGATGGGAAGGAGACTCTGATAACCTTTAGGGTTATGTCTCCATTCCTGTCATACTAGTCTCCAGTTCCTTGTACCCCTGAAGTGACTATGGCCCAGAATGAACAGTCAAAACTGCCACAGCAAATAATGAAATGAAAACTTTGCAGTCACTGAAAGCTGCTTCTCACTCATATTTAGGCATCATACTGCCCCTTTCCCAGACTTATCAGTAGTATGAAAAAATGACATGCCAAATCACACCTCATCAGTGATGAAAGTGCAGAGCTCTGTGCATTGCTTAGTAAAATCTTCAACTCTGCTGTACAGAAGAAATTCTGAGCCTTCATTTGGAGAAGATTAGAAAAGGTAACCTCTCATTGCGGGCTCTCCTCCCTGCCTGGATATTAACAGCAATGGATAAGGTGTGCTCTTTCCTGTGTAAATTCCCTAAAGACTGAAAGCAATACTGTCAAAAAGCTTCACGGGTAAAACTTGTCTGGACAGTGAAGGAGTGACAATCTTTGTCACAAAACTTTGGTTTCATTTCCATACAGCTGTTGAATACTTTTCTTTCCAGCTATAAAATAAAAGGTTCTAGTTTTACTACCTGGAAAATGCCATCAGGGTTTTACCCAGAGATTTTGCTTGCAGTTTTGCCTTGTTAAAAGTTTGATTTGTTTTCCACATCAGAAGACCTTGTTCTAAAGCAGGTCTAAAGAGCAGCTAGGCTGTCAGCAGTATTCAAAACTATTTTTTCAACTTACAAGAAAGACTGACTTCAAACCCTTCCCAGTTCGTGGGGGAATTCTGCTGCTTGGGTTAGAACAGGAGAAGGCAGAGTAGCCTGAGAGTGAATGGACAAGCTGTCAACCTACTCTTCTTGCTACATCATATCAGCAATACATTCAGGGCCTGTTTCACTAATTCCAACCCTGGAAGATGTCCAGTCATTTTAAAAAAGAGCATGTCATGGCTTTTACTTTTAAAGAATCTGCAAATGGCCTGGGTGCCCAGAAGAACAGATGCTGAGGCTCATCAGTAGCTTGAAAGCAAGGAGCTACAGCTGGCAGGCAGAGTTGTGAAAAGCTAACATAATGGAAAAAACAACACATTTTCCATGTAAAACTTTTCTGTTGAGTAGAACATGGCTGCATGGATTTTTTAAGCATTAAATAGTCTTCAAATCTCATTCAATCTCCCAGAAAAGAGAAAATATAAACAGGACAAATGCTGGGAAGATGGAGGAGATGGAACTGGTGACTTGCAGTCTGGTTGCAAGGAGACCTCCGCACCCTGGGCAATCAGAGATATTGTGTTGAGTACACGCTGTTGAACATCTTCTCTGTCAGGCGCAGGCCAGGGGACCGACTTCTGTCTGATGTGAGACTGGCTGAAGCAGCCTTGTTCATGCCAGCGTGCAGAGCCGTGCATTTGTGCACCGCAGTTATCCTTGGCACAGCATGTGTGATCAGGCCTGCCTTCCCCTCCACACCTACAAGTACATTAAACTATTCTTGTGGGCTGAAACACATCTGAGGGGCATTGCCTCACATGGCCCTGCCAGTGACACTGTCCAGCTGATGTGACTGAAGAAAGGACCATTTCCCTTAGGGTAAGAACCAGTTATACAAATGGAGGCTGTCTGACATGACCTCATCATGCATCTCTAATGGCAGCTCCATTCCCCAAAGAGGCAGGGGCAGCAGAAGTGCCTTCGCACTCAGTTGTTCCAAACCTGCTAGCATGGCAGCTTGTCAAACTCAAGCTGCCACCCACACTGGGCACAAATCCCCCTGGCTTTGCCTTTCCAATACACAACCCAAGCCCATTCCCAGAGAAAATCCCTGCCTGTTGGCTGAGACTGCTTGCGGTGTGGCTTGCACCAGCCTGAGCCTCCGATTCTTTTCCTTAGACGAAAGGACTTGACAGCTCTTCAGTCTAACAGCTCATTCTTCCGTGGCTTTAATGAAGCCTGTAATTGTGGACTGCAGTAGTTAATTTTAGACTGTAGAAGCAGCCAGTAATTGGATAGGAAAAGAAAGGGTCTTTATATTGCCTCGACCTCCCTTTCTCAGACACCCTCTCTTCTCCCACAGTGTCTCAATTGTGACTTTCTTCTACTTCTCATTGACTTCAGGCACTTCCTTGTCCTCCTGCAGAGGTCCACATGGCTTTTCCTTCCCCTGGCTCCCCATAATGCCAAATTTCCCCTGCTCCCTTTCCTAGTGGTACCAGATGCCATCTCCCTCCCTGCCTGGTGCACTCCTCCCAGCACACCCCCAGCCCAGGGCGTGCAGTGGCAGCAGGGTGCTGGTCATACCACGGCAAGTGCCTGTGTCTGCTGAGCCAGGTCAGCCAAATGGGAGATGTCAGTCTGAGCAGATTTTTAATTGCTTTTGGTTTTCAGTCTCACTGAATTACACAGGCACAGCTCCACAGCAGAGAAGACTCGTGCTGTCAAGCGAGCAACAGCCCAAGGAAGGCCAGGAGCCTTTCCAAGTGCAGGAAACAGTTTCAGCTCAGCGAAGCCAGCTACTAAGGCTCAGTACAGCACTACACAGGTACTTCGAGCTAGAGAAGTGATTAAGTGCTCTTCTGTGTCAGAGCCTCCACCTGTGCCACTTCATGACAGCAAAGAAAGATGTCTCAGCAAAATGGAGCCAGCTTTCTTTCACAAAACTTGTAATAGTCTTGATACAGTCTCAGAGAGAAGGTGTGAACTACGAGGGCATATATGATATCAATGTGTTTATTCCCTCATGGGTTTGCTTGCCTTCTGATGAATTTTATAAATGAGAGCTCCTCACAGGACAGAAAAATATTGATTCTGCTTGAAGCAGGTTATCAGATAAGAAAAAGTAATTTCACATGCAGGGCCAACTGTCAAGCTGTGCTTTACTGCGCTCTGGGTTGGCAAAATGAGAAGCAGGTCTGTGTCAAGTTTGTGACTGTCTTGCCTCAAAAGCCCTCCGGAAAGCAGCTGGGGCAGCTCTGAGGCACAGTGTGGTAGGCAGAGCTGAGCAGGGGGGTCTGCTCTGCCATCAGAGGCTGCAAAGCACCTGCAGCTTTCATGGTGGTCTGGTGGGCTACTGGTCTTATTGCTGGTTTTAGTCTGCGAAGTGCTGGTTTCTGCTCCTTTCCCAAGGGTCTAGTGCTGTATTTTGCTGGACAGACAACATTTTAAGGGATTCTGCAGATTTCTTTGTTAAATTGGGTGCTGGCAATCTCAGTGCTGAGACCTGTTGATGGTTGATTTGCTCAGGCACGCTAAACTCAACCTTAGTGACTGCAAATGCACTGAGAGGTTATTCCTTGACACAGGTCTGCAGAGACCTCCAACAGATCTACCAGGCTAAATTAGACTTGTGCAGGTGCCTAATTTTTTTTCTTCTTCTGGGCCTTTCAGATAGTGGCAGTGTAATGAACATATCCCTGTGGGGTCTGAGTACAACGCAAGCCTTTTGCATTATAAGCTCCCAGAGTTTCAGAGCAACCGGTTCCATGAAAGCTTTGAGATGAACGGTGCCAGCTGAGGTGACAGGTGCAGAGTTAATGCTATTCAAGCTCCTGGGAGTTCAAAGAACAGAGACAAACTGGGAGAAAGAGGGAGTATGGAAAGGGGCTTAACGAGCTGTCACTTGACAAGGCATTTTGTGGTCAGCATCATGCACAAGCCTGGCAGTACAGGGCAGACAGGATTCTGCTCCTGTCCCATGCAGAACTTGTGCAAGTGATTGGGTGGTTCTTTCTGGAGCGTCCTGTTGGCGCCCTTGAGGCTTGCGAGGATGGATCCCTAGCCTGGTGCCGCACTTTGGAGGTGCCAGCCATCCCACAGACCAGGAACAGAACACATTTCTGGTAACAAAGCCTTTCCATGCCTGCTCTCTTCCACTTTGATGGCTTAGGCAAACCCTCCATCCCCACGTTAGAACCATGAGTTTGCTCTTTGCATGCACAGCAGTGGCACTGCAGGCTGGAGCTGCCCCCTACAAGGCAGAGTCAAAGCAAATCCCTGGGCCCTGGTTTCACCAGCTCCCACAGGCAGGTTATTTTGCAGTTCTCCGTGTGAGCAGCGGCCATGTTAATATTCCCAATAAAACAGAGATGGGGCACATACTTTGAGGGGCAGCAGAAGGTTGCCTCCAGTTTAAATGTGCAGGCAGGTGTGGTGCTCTGGTGCAGGGGTGCACAGGGGAGAAAAGCCAGACCCACCAAGTCTGCCAGTGGGAGCTGAGCTGCAGCTGATGCTGAAACCCAGTTCAATGAGATGCTCTGCACCCCCACCTGCCATGCCCAGGGAACACCTCAGCTCTGAAGGCGTGTGCTGCTCCTTGGGCATTTTTGCATGGGTGTCATGGGAGATGGTTTTTCCTTCTGTTTTCAATTTGCTGACAGGTATATTGTCCTGTCCACGGGACTTGTTTCAGGAAGCATTTGAGTGACTAGCTTTGCCTGCTACTGTCTGTCATTTATCACGAAGCACTGTTGTTTAAAGGGCCAGTTGCAAAGCTCACATTCTCTCAGTGCTGCATAAGCACATGGCCCTTGTGGCAGTACTGGAGTCAGATCTCCAGTTTCTGAGATAAATCTGTGCATGAGTATCTGTTTAACCTGATTTCTTCTCAATATAGCTGGTGCATAGTGAGCACTTTCCTGCCTTCATCATGTCCTGTCAGCAGATACATTGTTCTCAGTTCTGGAGACTGTAATCGGATTTGATTGTTCATTTTTCACAGTTGTTTTCCAAATGGCCCACAGTGGAGTAAGGTGACTTGCCAGTTCTCCTCACAAGTATGTTTTGTTGGACACATTCAATTATGGGCCAATAGTTATCCCAGCAAGACATCCATGGGTCAGAGACACAGGGCTTGGATTCCTCACTAACAAAGGATGCTGGTTTTTGCAGAGGTGTTTCAGCATGGAGACAGTCAATATCCAGCCCTTAACATTGAGGAATGGCTGGTTTCTGGATGAGCATCACTTTTTCCTGTATGCTGTATTCTCATAGCTCCTGAGCAGACAGGAAAGTTTGGACTCCGGAGTGGAATATTTTGCTGTGAGAAGTGGGTCACTAGAGACACATGATATTGGATATCAACATGCGAAGGGTAAAACATTAATTTTTCTTTTAAAAATGCGCTATTAGAAATTGCTCTCCTAGCAACAAAGCACCTGTGTTCGCCAAGTGCTGAACCTTAACAACACCATATTTGTGCTAATTCCATCTGTTTCAGTTCAAGACAAGGGTTACTAAATGAATCAACAGCAAGCAATGTGCCAGTTTCAGAGACTTAATAAAAAGTATAATATCATCGCCAGGTAACCTGTCATCTCTTGAAAAACTGTAATGTATTGGTTGTCCCTGTTTGGGTTGTTCCAAAGCTTCCAGATCACAGCGAAGAAGCATTTGAAGGAGGAGAACACCGGTATGAAGCGTTACTAACTTTATGCTGCTCACTGATACACCGTTGGACTTAATGCAGCTATAAACCTCCATTTCCAGGTACTTCCCCAAAGTCTTTGCATCTCTGGCTACGCATGCTTTCCTCAAGGAGAAGAGACTAGGCTGGAGTTTCTAAAGCCTGCAGAAATGAACATCACTGCAAGTAGCTTCAGCCATGGGCAAGGCTACATTGCCTGCTTCAGTGGGAACCCTCCTGCAGCTGAGGGGGATTTGATCTCACCAAATTCATGTTTCTTCCTTCCTTCATCTCCCAATTTCAGTTGCTAATTTCATCTACCAACAAGCAGCTTTCTTTTCTAACTCTGTGGTGGCTGGTGTCCCTTCTTAAACTGCAACACATATTATTCTGAAAAGAAATGGGGATGGCATAGGAAGTTGCTTAGTTGTGCAAATTTTAATACTGACCTGGCTTTCCTCTAAGGCCTTTGGTATGTCTTTTAATGATTCTTTTCATATTTCCCATCTGCTGGATGGTTTCTGACACACAAAGTCCTAACAAGGAATATGCTGGAAAAAGTTTTGAAGGGGAGTGTCAAGTCTTGGGATAGATCTGTTGAGGATAGCAAGGGTCTTCTAGGTCTGCTCTACTCAGCTGCAGATTTTTCTCCTTGGGGTAAACCCAAAGAACCAGAGCCACATTTGTTGTGGAATGTCTTGGAAATTCTTCACTGTGAGGGTGGTGAGACACTGGAACAGGTTGTCCAGAGAGGCTGTGGATGTCACATCCCTGGAAGTGTTCAAGGCCAGGTTGGATGTGACTTTGAGCAACCTGATATAGTGGAAGGTGTCACTGCCCATGGGAGGTGGGTTGAAACTGGGTGATCTTTAAGGCTCCTTCCAACCCAAACCGTTCTATGATTCTGTGAACTTAGTTTGGGATGCAACAGAAAGCACCTCCAGCTGTAGCACACCTTGTGCCTGGACAGCCCTGCGTCAGCATCGTGTGATCAGATAAGAGAGGCAGAAAGTGTCTGAGTACTTGGAGAGCTGAGGGAGTGCATGCCTGTGGCATCTCCAGAGGAGCAGATTTCACTGATGGTGTCAATTATAAACTTACATCGTTATTGTTGTTTGTTTCCCTTTAAAGGATAGATTACAGGGTGATATTGAGAAGCAACAGGAAATTATTATAAGCGTAAAAGCCTTGTTTGAAAATGTCAGTTTGGCACAAGCCAGTTCAGATATTCCTCCTTCACTCTTTCCTGTCAATGCCTTTCAGTAAGAAGTGAATGTTTTTAAGTAGGGCTGACTGCACATCCACTTGGTGTGACTGGCCTCATATAAGCAGTAAAAGACGGTGCTAGGATCAACTCTAAACCCTATTCTCATCCTCCCTAAAATTTACGTCAGAACTATTTGTAAAATACACAAAGTCATAGGTCAGGGTATGATTTTCAAGTGTCCACACATTAAATAAAGTGAAGATTCTTAAAAATCCAAAAGTTAAGAAGTGTCTTTTTCCATAGGAAAACATGGTTTGGGCTTATTTATTTGTTTAGAACTGATATTCAGAAATATACACAGCTGAAAGTGTCAAGAGTGTTAGGACTGTGTGAAGTAATGTTGGTCATGGCAGAACCAGTAACCATTTCTCACCTGGCAGAAAAAGACTGCAACTGACATAATAAAATAACCACACTTATTCCAGATGACGCTCAGTTTACTCATATTGTAAGCTGTGCCTTCCATCATATGGGTGCTAATGTCTCCAAAAGAATATTTGCAGAGAAATAAAGCAAGCAGCTGAGTACAAGGAAATTGCTTCATATGTTCTCCAGACAGCTGAACTTCTGAGCGTGCTCAGTGAGCACTGACTGCAGGTCACCTGGGTTTGTATCAGTCTGATTACACTGATTTCCACAAGGAGAATTGCATTTTGTTCCTGCTCTGATATCCAAAAGCTCTTCTGTAGTGAGCTGAAATGCAACAGACTGTAACCATTTTCACTCTCTCATATTTCAAACAGCTTAGAGAAAGTTTGTCAGGAAAGCTGGTTCAAATTACTGTAATTATTTCTGCCAAAGCTTATTACACAAACAATGTATTAAGCATATGATAGGAATAGAGATAAAATTAGTTAAAGGAACCTAATCTAAATGCATTCATTTGTCTAAAGCGCTTAGTTAAGTTCATCTCAAAGTGAAGATGTAGAAATGGGCTGCAGCTCACGTTCAGTGGGGACAGCTTGTCTGGCATACACTGAGGAGCATTGCCCAGCTGTCAGTGTGTGACAAGCACAGCACACAGCACCACATAGGTGGGATGTAGAGTGCTTCCAACAAAACATTCCAGCTCTCCGAGCTGGAAGACAACTCTGTCGGATATCAGAAGGCTGTCAATATGTAACAGGCACAGCACGCAGCACCGCACAGGTGGGAGGTAGAGTGCTTCCAACAAAACATTCCAGCTCTCTGAGCTGGAAAACAACTCTTCCGGATATCAGAAGGCCCTCGAGGCTAGATCCAAAAGGGATTTAAGCGAAGTCACACATGGACTAAAAAACAACACAGGATCACATGTCTCTATTAAGGAGTATTTAATTTTTGTAGGTAATGGGAGCTCTTCTGAGTACCAGCCTGCACCACTGAGCCGACAACTGTCTTATTACTCCAGAACTTCTCAGATTTTAGGCCCTTGAAATAAATTTTCAGGTCTTTCCAAACCTATTTCCTACCTTTTCTTGGAGTTTTCCTGTGTAGTTCTTAAAGCTGTTTCTAAGGAATAATTCTTTCCTGGTTTTGTCTTGCTTTGTGTCATCACATAGTGATTAATACCAGCATCTATAAACTTCCCTTTCTAAGTCACTTTATAGTCTAAATGCAAAACTCCATACCAGCTGAGTTAATAGGGTGCATGTTTTTTCTCTCATGAGGCAGCTCCCTGTAGTTTACAGGCAAGTATTTGTGTTTCACAGTATGAAGGCTTCATAAGCATCCTTTTAATTGAACACTGGTACTCAGCAGAGATCCTTCAAGACTGCTCATTTTGGGCTGTGTGGCATTGCAGGAATAAATTTTTCATTTATTCCCATCTGTTTCCAAAATTGTTTTTTCTGGAAAAGTGAGAGGGGTTTTAGTGAAGCCTGTGAAAGGTCAAAAAACAACATCTCTAATTGAATGCACTCTTGGGAATTCACTTGGAAATAATCCTCTTCATTTTTTTGTATCCCTTTCTGGCTGCTGGTGTTGAACCACAGAGCTAATAGCAACCCTCTAAAATGAGCTGGCTTGTGTGCCAGGTCCCGCCACAGTCATCTCTGTCTAAACCTTTCCATTTGCTGATACCAGAAGAAAGCATGCAGCTGGGGTGGAGTGTAAAGATGTGCTGAAGGTGGCTTAGCTGGATGTGAGAAATGCCTTCCTTTTGGTAACAAACCCCTGCAGTCCATATATATAAAGGACCTCAGAGTGAAAGGAAAGGGCAGATGATGGTTGTTTCAGAAGAAAGCTCTGCAATTTGCTCCCCTACCTAGAGCTCCCAGGGTACAGCTTTTCCTCCAAGTGTCCCTGTTGGCCTCAGCTTGGAAAAATCTCAGATTGAGTGAGACCAGCATGCGAGGCTCCAAAACCCGAAGCAGTGAATGACAAGCAGTGCACAGCAATCGCCCCCTCCGTGGCCAGGCAGGAGCAGAGGCACCACTGTGGTCTCAAAGGGAGGGAACGCAGGCAGGGCTGTGACTGACTGAGACTGGCCTTATCCTAACTCTCTCAGGAGCTGCCAGCCTGCGGGACTGGTTCAGACCAGGCTGCCAAGTTTGCCAAGAGGCTGCATAAACAGTAATTAGCATCTCCCCCTTAGCTTACAGTGAAAGGAAGATGGCCAAATCCCACATGACCTCCTGCAAACCATCCTTTCAACATCTGTGGTGCTCCTCCAGCCAGTGACAGCTACAGAATGGTCCTCCCTTAACTCCAACTTCAGTGATGAGCTGAGATCCCCACATGAGGATTTTTTTGTCATCTGCAGACAAGTCCTTTGACACACCCAGTCACCCATAGGCACAACCATGGACATGCCATCCTCTTTAAATCTCAAGCTGACAGACCAGGAAAGAAATGTCATCAAATTAGAGTATTTTAGGGTGCTGTAAAGTTTTTTATAAAATTGAAAAACTTAACTATGAATAAATGAACAAGCATCTTCAGATACAAAAATGGATTGCTTCTTGTTTATCATTTAGTATTGTAGATACTAAAATAGTATTTTAGACATTCAAGTTCTAAAGAAACCTTATTTTTAACAGGTGAGATTGGTCTGATGTACTTTCCTTCAGTAGTCTCATCTCATTTTTAAAAAGCCTCTTGAGAATTTTGCTCATGTAGGAAAACAAGCAAGGATTAATACTAAAGGAATGCCAGATCCATAAAGGCCCACAACATAAATGCAACTTTTGTTAATTGTAAGAGTACAGGGATTTACATTTCTAAAGGGTGCTTTCTTGTGCTATAAACTTAACCAAATAGATGAAAAATGGTCTTCACAGCCTTATCTGTGTTGCTGTAATGACTCAGTTCTATGGGATTTTATACTCTGCCAGTCCTAGCAGCATGGGAATGGTTTGCCATTAAGAGTGGTAAAATGAGAATGATTTGTATAAACCTCTTCTGAAATAGCCATCACAAGCACTCGGACAGGCAGACCTTTTCTCATCAGGAAATAAAGGAATTCTTAGTTTCTACAGGGAGGTTAAAGCCATGGTGTCTCTTCTGAAGACAGGAGGTGGCTGGGGGATGGCAGAGCTCTTGCCACTCCCCAGGACACAAGTTGCCAGAAACCTGCTCTTCCAGGATTTCCCATTTGAGGAGGCTGAGAGCCCAATCACCGTTCCTTCAGAGTGTGATACAGCACTTGAAAGCTATTCAGCCAGGCACTGCATACAGAGAGTGATCCTATGTGCAGCATTTGTTTTTGGTGTCCTATCAGGAGTCTTCAGGGAGCCAGAACTCAACACTGTAGCCTGCAGTTGGGCTCTGCTCATACAAGTGTTCCAGGAGGGTTTTATTGAGATTTAATTGAGATAATTCACTGACAAAGCAAAGTGGGACAAGTGAAACTCTGGTTATGGAGAGCAGCAGTCAAGTGGAGATTGCAGCCAAAGGGCCAAGGCTCCGCTGTGCATTTTTTCTGTGCTGGGTCTGCCACCTCTGAAGGGATGGTAAAGGACAGATGGTAATGTAACAGATGTGGGGATCGTTGCTGCCATTCCTTCTCCCTCCCATTTTTCCTTCTGTAACAGGCATGATAAGGCTTCCAGATGCCTTCCTCCTTCTTTCGGCAGCCACTTTGAATTTTCCTCCACTGCTAGGAAGCCCAGCACAAGCTTTGGCACGAATAGTTCAGCCAGCGAAAATGCTGTCTAAGCTGACTTGCTCCAGCTCTACAGCTGTCCTGAGAAGGTCAGTGGGGTGTGCAAAATGTTCACGTTTCTTCATTTCTCTTGAAATGTCAACTAGAACCATAAACACACATGAACATGCCTATGAAGAATTTCTAAATTAATACAATTACACTTTATTACCAGAAGTTTTCTCTTTGACCAAAGCACAGATGCAGCATGATTTGTTTGCCTCTGAGCAGGGAGAGATGGGAAATATTGTCTTTTTTCAATAAAATCCAGTTGTTGGTTTTATAATACAGTCAATTATAATACAGTCAATACAACTTCAAGAGACACATGTCCTTGCTGCAACTGCTGGATCCACAGCTGTTCTCTTAGAGTTAACCATTGGAATGTGGGACTGGTTTAGCTCTGGGAGATCAAGCCTGACAGATGTTCATCACATCTGCTCTTCAGAGGTTCCAGTAGACAAGAGCCCACCACCTCTCCATCATAATCTTCTCTCATAATGACCCAACCGCTTCAAGCTATATAGGGACACTTGTGAAAGAGAAAAGTGTTACAAGGCAGAAGTGAAAGGCACAGATATAAAGAAGAAAGTAGTCAGCCAGGCAAGAATGTTACAGAAGAAGGTCGAATAGCTATATACAATCAAAAATAAAAATCAGTCTAATGCAATGTTGATACAGTCTCTCTGTTTTATTAAAATAATTTTTAGTTTTGGTGCCTGCTCTTATTTGTTTTGTGAATAAATTTTACAGGAATTGTCTCTATGCCAAGGTCCAAATAGTAAATAGAAAAAGATACAAATCAGACCTTAGGATTTCTTTTTTGAAGATATGTGTTGGGTTGGAGAGCATGATGACACACAGACCACTGCCCCTTGCACATGTTCATATAACTGGTTGTGCATGGTGGTTCCACAGAGACTATTTCACTTTTTTTCACAAAAGAAAACCAGGGTGGAGAGTGTAAAAAAGCTCAAAGGAAGATAATTTTGCTTGTTTCTCCTTTATTCTCCAGGTGACTTATCCCTTCAGAAGAAGAAACTAGATTGGTCTGAGGCAGTCAGTTCTTGACAAGGTCATGCTGATGCTTTTTTACATTCTCATTCTCTTTCAATCCTTATTAATTGTTTTGTTAATAACCATGGTGCCATGGACGTCATGCTGATGTCTGAGTCATTAAAAGAGCATTTGATTGTCTGCTTCCCACTGCTCTCCTTTGATGAAGGGGTCTGGGTCCTCTGGGTCTAAGACAACAGATGGTAGTGAAGCACCTGCCAAGAGAGCAGGAGGGGATGGAATGATGCATGTGATTGTATGCTGCACCAGAAAATTAATAAAACCCAGAGCATGACTGTTCATTACTTCCACAGAAAGCCACAACTTAAATGAAGATCAGAGAGGATCTTAACACATTCTTGTGTGGCATCCCAAGCTTACTGCAAGTGTCCTTCCAAACTGGGGAGTTTTCTCCAGAAGAATGCTGTTTTGGGCAGTGTCTCTCAGTAAACACAATTTTTTGTGCCACAGATGACATGTTCTCTGAGTTACCCCGGTACAGCACACTTATCCAGCTCACCACAAAATCCACTGTGCCATACATCCTGATCTGTGGGGAAGGCTCAGCATGCTCATGGCCCCCAGGCTGAGAAGGAAGGCAAGGAGCAGCAGGGCTGGGGCTGGGCTGCTGGCCTCCGCCCTCTCTTTCCAGACAGTCAGGTTGTCCCTCGGGTGACTTTCCCTTCCTGTCCTCCTGGGATGCCTGGAGTTGCTGGCAGGGCAGTGCAGGGATGACTGCTGTAACAGGAGCTACTGAATGCATAGAATGGGGCTGTGAGAGCATGTTGTGCTGCCCAGGTCCTGCCCGTGCCCTTCGCTCAGAACAAGGAGACCAGAAACAGTAAATACCAGGTTTCCAGATGCCCCTTGGCATGACCCCTTGGGGACACTCCAGATTGGAAGGGACTGCTTTCACATTCAACTCAGCACAAGATGTGAGCAATCTGTAACCCCTGTTTCATGCCATGCAACAAAAAGCTGTCTTGGTCCTCACAATTTCCCTGCTTTTGTGCTCTTCTTAAACTCAGTGGGCTCCCTGCCATCAGGGTTTTGGACTACCAAAGGCTTAGAGGTGGAAAATACTCTCTGTCACTTGCTGTTTGCTGAGCCTGAACAGCAGTGTGGAGTGACTGGCTTTCAGGCTGCCAGCACCTTGGCAAAGCTCTCAGAGGATAAAGAACAGAAACCTTTAGTAACTCAAATCCAGACTTTTCAAAATGACTCAGAAGCAAATGCCTTCATGGGTGTAGAGAGAATGGGAAGGAGACCTAGAAAAAACAAAAACAAAACAAAAAAGATGTCTCTAGGGAAGGTGTCAACTTCTGCTCCTGTGGGCTTCTGGAGACACGTCTCTGCAGAGTTTTCTAAGATTTTCTCAATGTATCCATTCTTCAAGGCAAATGCCACTGCTCCAGTGCCTTTCTGAGAGGAATACTAAAATGAGGAGCACTTCCAAAGTAAAATTGCTAATCTTTCAAACAGTAATTTTACTACTGTTCATTTGTACTTACTTAGTCATGAAGAAGCTGGAGGTCCAATTTATACTTCAAGAGTTTTAAAAGCATTGTCCTGAAAGTGTTGCAAGACCTTATTGCTCTCTACAACTACCTGAAAGGTGGATGTCAGTCTCTTCTCCAAGGCAACTAGTGACAGGACAAGAGGAAATGGCCTCAAGTTGCATCAGGGGGGGATATTAGGAAAAAAACTTTGCGCAAAGGGTTGTAAAGCATTGGAACAGGGAAGTGGTAAAGTCACCATCCCTGAAAATGTTCAAAAAATGTGTGGATATGGCACTTGAGGACATGGTTTAATGGTGAACATGGTGGTGGTGCTAGCTGATGGTTGAACTTGTATCTCTTAAAGGGCTTTTCCAATCTTAAAAATTCCACGATTCTACCCTATTGAAACAGTTTCCTGAACAAGCAGTTTCTGGGCCAAGTTCTTCTCTACTTACTTCATTACCTATTAGCTTTAATGGGTTCTGTCCCCTGTAAACCAAATTAAACTCTTGCTTTCAGAACATAGGCTTGCAAGAAGAGAGGAATGCAAGCCTGTCATACTGGCAGTTCCAGTAGTGCAGGAAAACCACCCAAGGACCCTGTATATGCCTTATTATCACCATAAGCATGTTAAAATCATGGTAATAATTAGAGAATTCTGGGAAACTAGGAAAGCAGATTTCAACATGAAACTTAAAAAGCCTTTAAAGGCAATATTTAACAATGAAGAAGGTTCAATAGTTCATTTCATAGGTCATGATGTCCTGAGACTTGTGTAATTATCAAAAAGTTGGTTTATGCTTGTAGGCAAACTGGAGTAATATAAAGTAACACTATAAAAATGTGGGTGAGGTTTTCAAAAATACTTGAACAGGGTTTAACAGAGTTCCTTCCTGTATTGCATTGCATTTTGATGCAAGACAAGTCAGAGACAGACAGGGATTTTGAAAAGTCCATCTTTTCTTCAGCATTCAGTTTCAGTGTTCCCATGTAGAAAAATCATATGCTTTCTTGTCTTCAGACTGTAAAATCATGTATTTCAATCATGATGATTGAAACAAGCCTATTTAGGCTGAAAATAAAGGCTGACTTGCACCTCCTACCACAAAAGCAGATGACATCTGCATGGAAAAGATGCTCAGATGATAATTACTCAGCATTTTACTCCAAACTTTAACACAGTTTCTGAGACTTAGCTTTATCCCTCTCATACTGCAAGACCACAGGGGTTTCATGCCTGTGCTCCTTCAGCTTCTGCTTGTGGCACTTGAAAGGACCAGAAAGACAAGTCTCCATTCTTCATGAAGGCTTTTATTACAAGGTTGTTCCAGGTGTGTTGCTGAAAGCCTGTAAATGAGAGAGAGCACGTGAAATTGGCAAAGGAGATTGACTGTGTAAAGAAAAAAATATGTAAAGGCTGGGGCATATTCAAAAAGAACAATAAGTCTGAAACAGAACATACTTCCTTCTTCTAAATTAAATCCACCAAGTTTCCACCTAGTTTGTATGCCGCAAATCAAGATAATGCAAGAGTTGATGTGTGTTGGTGCCAGTGAAACCTGATGTGCTTTCAGTTGCTGAGGCTGAACCTTGGAGTTTCTGGGCTCTTTCTTTCTAGTAAGGAAAGGGCTATACCAAGGTCTTGCCTTTTTTGGTGGCACTAGTAGATTCAGCAGCTTTTGTACAATTGTCTTTCCCTGAAATATGAAACTTATATTTGCATCTCTTCTCTGCCAAATCTGAGAAAAACTGGCTAGAGGCTTCAAAAGTTATTAGGGGTACATATGGAAAGGTATACACCTATATGCTATGACTACAGAAACCTCAGTTCTTTACAAGCACAGGTTAAAAGTGTGGCAAATTAGGCTGAGGCCTGAGTTGAGTGAAGAATTCTTCTAAGACTTTGGATCTTTGCTAAACCTGTTATGATTTTATTATGTTTGTTAATATTAAAGCCACTGTTGGGGTGAGCTTTTGGTTTTGACAGCATTTGCTGCAAGACAGTGCTGATTATTCAGGTAAATACAGTATTTTCAACAAGCACTGTGCTGAAGCTGCTCCTATAGGCCGTCAGATGTGGCTGAAGAGACATGCAATGCCACATGACTTTGGCTAACTACTGGTGTAGCTCAAATACTGGATCTCAGATACATGAACAAATAGTTGTGGTGAACAACTTGTGAGCCAGTCACAGACAGATGTTTACTTGTGGAAAACTTTCAGCTAATAGTAAGTATTTCTGGAGAAATCATAGTCTGTTTACAGGCAATTTCTGGCATAAAGGGACTATATTCATCAATTAAAATGTTTAGTCTGAATTAGTTTCCAACTCTAATTGAAACTAAATGAAGAACTGGCTAATCTGGGTTGCAGCACTTTTCTTTTAAAAAGCTCCAACACATATGCCTCTTCTTGATGTATTGGTAACTATGCATGAGTTTGTTCAACTTTGTCTTTTCTCAAGGGTGTGGTAAGCATGCTGCTTTTCTTGACCTTCTGTGCTGGTTGACAGGTTCTTGGTGAAATCTTTCAAAACTTAAGGAGGAAATTAGTAAAAGCAGGAAATTGAAGCACGTCCAAATAACGCTAATGATATTGCACAGGTTTGCCAAGCCATGGCAACTCATAGCTGATCACAAAGTGGGTGTTCAGTTTAAGTAGGAACATCCTCACCTTGTGCTTTCCATGGAAGCTTTTCTCTAATCCTGGCTGGGACTCCTTGGCAGGCTGCAGCACTTGCTCTTCCAGCAGTAGCTGTTACCCTGCCAGGGAGACCCTACTTTCCCTGGTACATTTCCTGATACATTTTTCCAGTTTCTGTTGATGCTTTGTGTTGTGAAGAACAAAACTCGTGTAGCTATGAAACAGAAATAATTCACTGTAGATGTCAGGATGCTGGTTGGCTGTAAAACCACTGTAAACCAAAAAACATTGCTAACAACAAGAGCCTTGGGGTAGGAGGGCAGAAGGACTCTGCAGTTCATGAATGCTGCCAAAATTCATGGCAATCTGTGAAATGAGAAGCCCTTTGAGAGACCTACCCTGAAAGAAAAGGCATTTAGGCTATGGACTAGAGGTGAAAACACCGCCCAAAATCTCAGCCCACCACATGGTGTTCTTCACCAGAAAAGTCCAAAAGCAGTTCCCAGGTGGGGCTGTCCATAGGGAAATGGCAGCCTGGGGCATAGTGAATGGGTGCCCACTCCTTCCTGCCCTTGTTTTTGTGCAAGAGGCCTGGGTCAGGTGGGAGACAAACCATGCACTCTTAAGACAGTTTAGGCCACTTCTCCTCAGATCCCTACCTGTAAAACAGAGCTATCAAGGGTTCATATAGGCTGGTTCTGGCAGTCGAATGAGTAGTGCTGATGAAACTAACTATTGTGGTTGCTCACTTTTGTGGTTTTCCAGGCTTTTGAGAACAGCTGAATCTGTCTATAAGGGAAATGCGACACACTGTCTCTCAGTTTTCTGTTGTTCTTGGCAACATGGAAGTATCTTCAGCATGCTCCGTTACCCAGTACCAGAAGACACACGGCTTTCTCATAGATGGTACAGTTTCAGCTTGTAACTCACAGTGTAATGAGCAAGACAGATTTGAAAAATATTACATTTAATGGCAGTTTAACTGTATATACACTCTTTGGAAAGCATCAACGACAAAGTCGAAAACCAATATTGGTACTCAAATATCTCAAAAATCACACAGCCTGTGACGGGAGCCAAGAAATAAAGCCTGTATTCCCACTCTGTGTGGATTTAAACAGGAGTCATTTGGGATCCATGGGTGTTGGCCGGGCTGTTGCAATGATAGAGTGTGCTGGACTAGTCACAGACAGGCTAATGCCTCATAAAGCAAAAACCAGTTGATGCTTTTTGGAGAAATTTGTTGCTGAAATGTTGGAAACCTCTTTGTCTTCTTTGTCTTTTGTTTTAGCAAGAAAGCCAGTTGCAGTAAATTGGGTAGGTTTGCTGGGTGCAGATCTCAGAACAAAGATTCTCCTTTTAGCCAACTTTATTCATGCCAATTATGACAAATATCAGAGGTCTCAGCTGACTAGAGGAATGTGACTAACCTTCCACAAATGTGTCCCTCAACTCCACAGTTAAAAATTAATAGAGGAAGCAGAAAGAGCAGTGACTACTTTAGTGCAATATCCAATGTAATTTTTTCAAGATACTCTTCCATGACAGTGAGGGAATTCTGGCCTAGGTCTTCATTAAAAGGTGATCCAGATCAATGCAGGCTAGTAAAATACAGTCTTGAAGGCTCAAAAACCTGAAGACAAGGAAACAACAGCAAACCACCACGTATATAATTTTTTTAATTTCCATCATCTCCTAAACTGATCTGACCTAGGATTTTTGGGCATTGGGGCTTGGCTGCAGATCAGAGGGAGAAAGAGAAGTGGCAGAAGGTGGTTCAGCTCCCTCGCTGGAGTTCCAGAAGTGCTGGCTTGGCTGCTAATGCAAACAGAAAGCAAACAACACTCAGAGCCCCTGCTGGTAAATGGTGTTGACTTATGCCAGTGGAAAGAGCAGACCTGAGCTCAGTGTACTGGGTGAAGACAAAAGACAAAAGCCTTCCAGGCAGAACCAGTAAACTAAGGAAAGTCAAACAGGAAATTCTTGTGGCAGTGCTGTCAGCATTACTGTGGTGGATGGTGACTGTGGTCCCTGGCACGGGCCCTTCACAGCCCAGACTCAAACACCCTGCAGCCAAACACTGTCCAAGTGGTGATGCCCTGTGCCCCCGGAGAGCCCCAGTGGCTGTCCATGCAGTGGTTTGCCTCCACTGGTGCCCCAGTCCAACGTCTCCAATATCTCCATATCTACTGGTTTGTGCAGCCACCAAAACACTGCTGTAACCCAGAACTGGCCAGGGCTCTGGATGATTTGTAAGCAGGCTATCAGGGGCTAGAAGAGCATGAGTGAAACATCAGCACTTGGAAACCTGATCAAGATTTCTCAGTTTGTCAGCAGCTCTCTGAGAGAAACACAAATTACTGAGGCTCAAAACCTTCTACATTATATAAAATAATTGTGAGACTGGGGAGCCTGGCCAAAACTCTAGCTGCACAGAGGTTTTTCCCAGAGAGTTGGACGTGTGTGTGTATGCATGTTAGAAACCTTCCTCTCCTTCAGATCCCCAACACCTGCTTCCTCCTCAGCTCAGCAGCACATAAGTGAGACTGAATTCAGTTCAGGTACAGCCTGTCCTTTAAAGGTATCTGGAGACTGGGCATGCCAGGGGAGTGCTGCAGACCCTGTGCTCCCAGTGTGCTTTCCTGTCTGGCATCAAAATTCCTCGTTAGTCTGAGCGACAGGGGCTGCACTGCCAAAAGGAGATAGTTTAATTACTGTTTTCCTCCCTCCTCTCTTATGAAGTGGCTGTAAAACTACTCACTGCTGAACCTGAGCCATCCCAAGGAACTGAGTAACTGAAATATTTAAGAGGGCTATTTATTTAGGCGTCAGCTTCACAGGCTTCCTTCATAACCGTCTGTGCAATTCTGAAGCTACCATTTCCATAGCAAATAATATGATTTATTAGGACTGTCTTGGTTCCTATGCACAAACTCTCTCAACCATGCACAGATGGTGTGAAATGGAGTCAAATACCAGATGAGCTGGTTCAAATCAAGGAACCTCAGCATGAGGCCACCCCAGACTGGAAGGCACTCAGACCTGCATTTCTGGACTTCCCCACTCTTTAACACAACAGCTTGCATGGCATCTCCAAGGGTGGGACAAAATGGGATTAGTTTATTGGGAAATAGGAAGTCAGCTTGCATGTACTTGCTCTGAGTGCTAGCTTGCTCATGACATCTATGGAAATTTTTCCTTTCAGTAGAAAGCCACTTTAGCTGTTGCAAGATTCTAATTCCCTGGTGCTCCCTGCCAGCACACAGTATATGGAACATGCTGGTAGCCTGTAGGCTGGGGAGCCCCACAGCAAGGAAGTGGATGTGATTAATAGACAAACAAAACAGCAGATGGGAAGAGACAGCATGAAGCACACAGACCACCAAGATAGCTGGTTGTCCAGATAAAAAAAATCTGAAGCATTAACACAATGAAAGCAAGACTTGGGTCTGCTTGTTGGACTTTGGGGATATGGTAAATAAAAGGGAAGGAAAGCACTTTCCTATCTCCTATATGAGGTACATGAAGCAGGGAAGTGAATGCAGCATTGATGCTTGCAGGAATGCATGGAACACCTTGGAAGAGCAGAGAGGAGCAGAATTCAGAGATGTAGTATCAGACTATTCTAAAACACTTTTATATCTGAAAGCAAGAGAGAAATCAAGAATTTAGAAAACGCCGTTATACTTGGCTGTGATCTCAAGGGGTATTTTGAGGTATTAAAGCAGGATTCTAGACGGAAGTGGGATTTCAGCCTCCAGGGTGAAATAGTAAATCTAGCTGCAGAGACAGGCTTCCAAATGGCAAGAAGACGGATCACAATGAAGATGGCCGTGTTGTGCACAAAGCCACAGACTCATCCTGGAGCAACCCAGGAAGCCAGACAAACACACCAAAGTAACAGAGCCCAAGGGAGACAGACTATGTTTCTAGAGATCAAGGAAGGGCAGACACAGTGCCCTTCCTTTAGAGGGAGAGGTAAGAGAGACAGGGAATTGTAAACTAACCAATATAATGCTAGTTAACCAGAGAAATATCAAAGAAGTCATCCAACTATTTATTTTTGGGCTCCTAGAAGGTGAAAAAGGAATGAAGAGCAAATAACACAGATACCTCAAAGATAAATAATTTCAAACCACTCCTCATCCTTTCAAGGACAGAATGACAGGTCTCGAGAAGCAGGTGAAGCAGTGATGCAATACATCCTGGCTTTGTAAGGCTTTCTTCCAGTGTTTTGCGAGATATGCTTTTAAGACAGCTTCGGAAATAGGAACCAAGTGGTTACAAAACTGGTTTGGAAGCCATATACAAAGAGTAGCTGTCAGTGGTGCAGCACTGCATTGGAAGTTGGGTACAGAAATATACCTCTTCTGGGGACAGCAGTGTTCACTCTTTTCCTCAAAAACCAGAGAGATGAAAGAAAGAGTATGCTTGTTAAATTCAAATCTGGTGCCAGCTTTCCAAAATGCTGGAATACAGGGTGAGAGTTTGCAATGATATTGACAAGTTGGAGCAGAGGTCTGAACTGATGGAAATGGAGAACAATTTGGGAAGCAAAATGTAAACTATAGGGATGGACACAAGTTTCTAGTTTCCTCTGGAGTATGGACCCTGCTGAAATCACAGCCCTTATTGTGATATAAATGAGTGAAAGGCAAAGGCACACGGGGCGACAGAGCATGTCCCACCTTTTTTCACTATGCTCTGGAAAGTGTGCACCTGGATTGTGGACAAGTCAAACATATAATGAGTGCCATCTGCTGGCAAAGGGGAATAGGGTATTGGGGAACAGTGCGGGCTTACTGCACCCTGCATGCCTTCTCTGCTCTTTGGTGCTGCAGGGCTGTGTTTGCAAACCCTGGCTCCTATTGTGCCATGCCATGGGTGCCAGTGAGTGGCAGACTGACAGATGGACAGCATGGGCCTCGTGTCATCTTCTGCATTCATCAGCTGGTGCTCCCCGCGGCTGCGTCCTGACAGAGGCAGGTGGAGAGCCATGAGAGCAGGAGCTTTGGTGTGCAGGTCTGGCACTGACACAGGCCAAGAGGGAGCCAGGGTGGCTTGGCTGATGGGAGCGTGTGCAGGAAGGTGTTGGGTGGCAGGTGCACAACACCCTACAACACAGGATCTTTACAGCCTGTAATGTATGGGCAGTGCTTCAGATCTCCTAACACGGCCTGAGAGCTTCTTCACATTGCTCACTTTTAAATCAAAAAAATGGGGAATTTTAGAGTGCATATAGAGGTTGAGACTATGTGGTTTCTATTTATTATATAAAAAACAAATGGCACACAATCTAAATAAATCTACTGTATTCATCTTTTTTGGTAAAAACCTCAAAAGATAATACTGGTTACCAAGTATAAATTTTTTGTGCAAATACAGAGCTATAATAATGCAGTAAACCCTAACCCTTTGACAGGCAAAAGTATTTCTGTGTAGGCGCTTCCTAAACAAATGCCATTTACAGACCATTCTGTAGGAGGTGTTTGCTAATAGATGTGAGGACTGAGCAGCACTTTGAGGGGTCATTTTTGTTCACTGACAGGAAGGTGTTAATCCCACTAGAAAATAAGACAGCCATGTACTATCTATGAGATAATTATACTCAGTGATGGAAGACAAAGCCTAATTATATATACCTTATCAGCTAAAAGACCTGTAGTATGGTGTTGACTTGGAGGAGACTAAACTGCAAAACATTTTTCTGTTAATTATAACATGCACTTATTACCCTTTGAATTTGGCCAAATACTTGTTTCCTTCCTGCCAGTTTTTCAGGATCATTGTCATGCTTTCTGTCTGAGAATGCTAGACGCTTCTCAGAGAATAAAAATATGTGCAATGCGTATGAAAACCCTTGTTCGTAGTTTTCAAGTGAGCCACCTAACCTAGGCATGGCTTCCTTTTTTCAGAGCAAGTAATCACTAGTGGTGGTATGTGACTCCACCCGCACTGTAGATCTGATTTGAAATAGATTTTTCTTGCTTGAACTATGCAATGAGATGCAAGTTTTAAGACCTAAGTTGAAGAAGGTTGTCAGTGTCAAGGACCTCAGTTCATCTGGCAACACCCTTTGGGTGTGAACATGGAAGCTCTGAAAAATGAAAACCATGAGCAGTATTTCTACTGTTTGGCTTGAATTCTCACTGGAATGTTTGTTCCACGTCTTCCAAAACAGAATAGTGAAGGAAACACTTCCAGAATTAAGACCTGCAATAGAGCTGTGAATCTGTAACACAGATGAAATGAGGAAAAGAGGTTTTTGACTAAGTCCTCTAAAGGCCAGTTTAGTCATCTGCTGTGTTAACACATTATGGACAGTACCTATAAAAATATTGCTGCTACAAACATGTTTGGATCCATGGCTTTTGTAATATGTTATAAAAACAGTAAAAATTTGGAGAGGGAAAAGTCAAGAAAAAATTATTTAAAACAACATCCTGGGCAGGAAGCTAAGGAAGAAAAGCTTCATTCCAAAGAGTTATTTTCACAGTGAAAGCAACTCAAGGCAGGCAAGCTGGAGGGTGTGTGCTTGCATTCGCAGTACAAGAGGCTGATCAAGGCTGAAATATGTGAGATTGACTGTCTACTACTAAATTAGACAGTAAGAAGGAAATGCAAGTGAGGTCTTCAGAGATGCTTTGAGGCTTCCTTTCAACAAAATAGTAATCAGAAAAAGTCCAGGTCTAACCAAAGAAACAGCTGACCAAGAAGAAAGATGAATGATGAAGGGCAACATTTTGGAGTGCTGCTGAATTGTCTTGTTTAGTGAACAAGAACATCCTAAGGACACTGAAGCTTTCCAGAAAAAGGTTAGGGAAGGCTTCTCAGATTAAGTCTCCTTATGTAGATACTTCTATAATTTGTTTTGTGATTTGCAATGAAGAATTCAGCCATCTGCTTTCTAGATTGAATTTCCCAAAATAGATGCTTTTGAACAGGCTAGTGTGAAGGGTGCATCTGTAGTAGGTGTCTACCTGTCTGTTTGCATGTCCTCATGCTTTGGTGGTTGTGCAGTGTGGTCTCTGGTGAATCTTACAAGAATAGAGAGTGCTGCTGCTCCCGAACAACTGATCTAAATAAAACAGTGCAAGCAAACAAGATCTCGGAGAAGGGTTCAGATGTTTCAAATTCTGGTCTGTATGTGCCATTAATCTGCAAATATAAGGTTAAAGACTGGAATTGCTTCCTCTGGCAAGCGTAAGAACCGTCTTGCAGTGAGATGATGGTGAGACAGCTTATAACTCTGAGCTGTTGCATAGAGGTAATTTCCAGACTGGCATCCAGACAGTTGAGGTGGATTTAGACCTTGGGAACGGGGCTCAGCCCTCTGCACTCTCAGAGCACAGAGTGAGAAGTCATGGTTTCGATGTGCCCTTCCCTTTGTGGCAAATGCAAATACATTAAAACCTTGATGTTGTCCTCTCTCAGTGCCAATATGTGTACTATAACTATTTTACTATGTTCTTCCTAAACCAGCCTAGCATATTGATTTCCATACCAGCAGCCTGTCTGGGACTGAAGATGGACAGTATTGCAGCGTCGTATACCAAGTATTTGAATACATGGCTTTCCTGCTGCACTTACTCTAAAGCATTCTTGTTGTGGGAACTGAGCTTTAAATGGGCAAATCACCAAATTTAGTGATGCTGGGGAGCCAGTGGAGAGCCAGAAGGCTGATATGACCTCTATAGTCAGCACAGTTTTCTTAGTGGGAAAAGAGAAGGTTTGCATCACCGTACCAAGCAGAACATAGAGCTCTGACCTGAGCTGAGGTCAGTAGAGGTTTTTTCCACAGACTCTGGTGGGTATCCCATGCAAGTCCATTGAGAAATGGAACGTGGTATAAAACATGCATATTATGTCCCAGGATAGAGCTTGGCTTTGCTCAGGAGGCCAGGCAAGGTCTGTAAATAAAATGTTTTTTACACAAGGGTTATATCCACAGGTCTACATTTGCACATGAGATCCCAACTGAGAGAAGAAAGGCTGTTAGTGCCCCGTGTCTGTCCTTGATCTATGAGATCTGTGGCTATGGAAGCATGATGCATTAAGTGAACAGCTTGCCAGTTGCTAATGTAATAACCTTTTTTGACTCAATTTATTTATACTTGAAAAAATAAGAATGTAAACTTCTTCCACAACTATTTGTTTATTTTTATGATGTGTGTTTTTTAAAAAAATGATCAATCTCCATGTGAATCTCATGATTACTGTGTTTGTTCATGTGGAACGTACACGTGCACAAAGGCAGATGCCTTGTGAAGGCAACTTAATTCCTTGAGATGTGTTTATAAGCAGCTCAAAAAGAGGAACTCACTGCTTCTAACTTAGAAGGACAGAGAGATTCTAGCTATATAGAGTCAACTAAATGTATGCAAAATAGATTTATAATATTTTTTTAGAGATTGTATATAAACAGAGATGCCCTGGTTTTAAACAAACCTCTTAATTTCAGAGAAAGTTGCAGACACTAGTAAGGTTTCAAGAGGTTTCTGCTGTTGCTCTTGTGATTTTGTGTACTTGAAGTGACACTCAGTTTCCTACTCCTCCATGCTTGGAATTTTAAATTATAGTGTGAAAATCCAAAGTGGTTGAGAATAAAAATGAGCGAAGTATGTTGGACTGGTTTTTTGGAACACATTTCCTTCACTTGAAGTCTGCACTGGCTGAAAATAGATGGACTGAAATCATTGCAACATGGATCAATGTGTGCAAACTCCAGCCATAGTTTTAGGAAACAGATTTGAAAAGCTGAGACATGAGTTTGTTTCCCCTTGCCTTAGATGTCCACACTGCATTTTCCCAGAGTAAATCATCCATTTTCAAGAGGAGCTAATGAGCTGTGCCCATTTCTCACTGTGTGAAGGCAGTCTGACTGACTCATTCAGCTCTTAGGTGAGGTGGGTCCTACCCTTGCTTCGTAATGCACTGAAGGCCGCACTTCAGCAGTACCAAGCTCCATGCTTGCTTGGGACTATTGGCTTTGGACACTGGGAACTGCCGTCATTCCCCCTTCTCCATACTCCCGTGGGGCCTCTCCCCAGTCTTCAAATGCACCACAGGGCTCTGTTGACACCATAGCTGCAGATTTCTCTTGCACACCTACCAATCTCGGGGAGCTTCAAGGTTTATCATGCGAAGGTGTGTTTTTCTGCAGACACACATACTGGTGCTCTCTGTGGGGTTTGCAGTTCCCTGTGAGCATAGCTGCAGTTTGGAAAGCCTCACCATGGACACTGAGAAGTGCCTGTAGGTGCCAGAAGTGCAGTTCTAGTGCGGCTGGGAAACGCACTTGTCTAAGTGTCCGTGTGTCCCAGACAGGTAACTTCAGTCCAGCTCACTGAGGGACGGTGAATGAGCCTGGAGGGCAGAGCCTGAGGAGCCCTCAGGAAGGCACAGAGGGTCCGGGCAGGCTTGTAGAGCCTGTGCTAAATGCCACACTGCCCTTACGGCCACCATCGCCTGCCCCGTCAGAGAGCCTGGGAGGCCTGGCTGGACAACCTGATGGGGGAGGTGGGGTGTGGGAGGGCAGTCCAGCCCACACAGAGAGAACCCTGCTCTGCACTAACATCACACTGGAGGAGATCCTTCACAGATGGGAACACCCTGCTGCTCTTGCTCTTGGAAAGGCCTCTTTTACACATCTCTTGCTGGAAGAGTGTAAAACTCTTTCCAGACATATGGCCTAAGTTTCTTTCTCCACTTCTCTGTTTGCATGTAGATAACCCCTACCCTTCCTCTACCCTTCACACTGATGTTCTTATTTTTGCAGGAACAAAAATAGAAAAATAAGATGGTTTATTTAATTTTGTAAAGGATAGCTGAATTTTCTGGGGGATGAGGAATGCGGGAAGGAAAAGTTTGTTTTTGTTTCGGGATAAATTTTTTGGACCTTGTTACATTTTCTCTCTTTTCCCTATAATTCTTGGCAAAAAAGACTTAAACAAGATGAGGATAAGAACTCCAGATGAATAAGTCTGTGTAAAATTAAGGGATTGTTGATTTTCATTCAACAGAGACTAATGAATTAGTGCATTGGAATTATTTGTTCATGATGTCCCCAACTTCTGTTTTCCAGACACTCAAGTCTGGATGCTGGATAAGACCTTCATACAGAGGTCCTTGTTTTGAGGACTCCAGTTTTCTTGGATAATAGGACAACTGGGAATCCCGAACATATTATAGTCATTTTCAGTATAGCTGCTTTTCCCAGCAGATGTCTAAATGTTTATAATGCACATATATGCTTATGTTGCATGTAAACATCTTCAGCCTACAAAAGGGAAGTTATAACAGATAAATGGAGGGTCAGCTTGTGTTGCTTCAGCCATTCTGCATGCAAACCTGACACACCACTTCCGTGTCAGCTGTCAGGCTCTGCTATACTGGATAAACTACCTTTAAATGATTCTCTTGAATATTACACCATTTCTTCACTTGGCTTGAAGAAATGTCATCCAACAAGAAATGTGGGTTCTAGACCTGCCATATAAAGCAGATTTTAGAAACTTAATGAGGGGGAAAAAGGAAGCAAAAGGTAAGAAAAAAAGTGTAGATGAAGAGATAAACTCCAAGAATATTTGATAAATGAGGTAAAAAGTCACATCTGGCTTTGTATTGAAACTTGTGGAGTTCTGGCAAGCAAAACCCTTAAACAGTCCTGTGTTGCCTCTTGGAGATAAAAAAAAGATAATGTTCATTCTTATGTCTGACATTTGGATGCTGACAAGTCACACTAGCAGAACTTGCAGCTACATTGTCTTTTAGACAGAGCAGCCGTCAGTGAGATGCTGGCTGCCTCCTTCTGCGCTGACTCCGTCTCTTGGGCTCACCCACAGAGATCAAGGGAGAACAGCAGAGATACTGCTGAAAGTGTTAACACACAGTATGGGTGGAGGAATTAAAATCCCCTTACTCCAGAAACTGGGAAGGCTCAAGCAGCAGTGTGGAGTCACACAGCGTGAAGATGGAGTGCACAGGTGGTAAATGTTCACGCTGTATAAGCAGTGGAATATGGAGCTGCTTAGTGATGTGGGAAGGAAATGCAGGGATCATGCAGGATTAAATTCAAGTCTCCTTTAAATTAACATTTTTGAGTAGGGATGCATCTGTACACATGATGGCTAGAATAGATATTTTTGTGCAGCTTGGTAAATTTAACATTACTGCCTGGAGCCTTTTTTAATACATATTTTTAAAGTTTGTTCTCATTTTAACTATGCAACTCTTATCTTAATTTCCTAATTAATCTTAAAAGTGAAATGAATCAAAAAGCAACATGTGGTTTAACAGTTTACCACTGTCACTAGAATTGCAAGCTGCCTTCAGGGTGCATGCAAAGCTACTCATAGACCTCTGAATTAATATTACGTACAGGTACTTGAAAGCAGAATTGGGGGCAAACTGTTTCTGTCTTGGAGTTACTGATTTTTAACTTCTCAGTGAGAGATTAGATAGAGGAGCTGGGTGATATAAAGTATCAAGTGAAGGAATTGCAGTGGAATGAAAGAATTCTGAACTCTCCACCTGCTTCTATGTCCTTCCCAGCCACTTCCATTGAACATAGGCACATAATAGTCCATCTGAGCAGGTGAAATTTGGATCTGATCCTGTGTGTCTACTGATATTTTTCTATCACAATTTAGTAAGGAAAATCTCTTATTAACTTCAGACACTGAAAAGTGCAGTGGTCTGCGACACTAAACACCCAAGCCTCTAAACCCTCAAGCATCCTTCTACACCAGTGAAGAAAAATAGGTATCCAGGTGCCTTAAGGCAAGAAGAATTGCACCCAAAGGAGGCATTTTCTCCCCAGGAGACTTGAGGTGACTGACCTAGGCTTAGATGGCTAATTTGCATAACTACAGAGAAGGAAAAAGGTATTAGTTTCAATAAGAACTGCTGTTGCATTTGGTTAGACTTCTTCTATCCCCCAGAAACATACAGCAATTCAGCATGTCTACCAAAGGTTCTATCAGGTCTGGAGCAATTGCTCTTAACAGTGTCCTCAATGAATGACAAGTCAAAAATTGCAGAACAGACATATGCAATCTTAGGTCAACCTCCACCATTTCCAGGAGGCTGTTCTCTGAAAGGAACTTGCCTGGTCTTTGTCCCAGCAGAGCCAGAAAGGCAGCCTTTGCAGAGGAGCAGACAAACCTCTCTGCTCAGACCTAGCAATGTCATCTGGCATCAAGTGGGAAAAAATGCACCCATTCAGGTTATCTTGGAGAATTTCAAGTTCTCAAGGTTTCATCCATTGTGAGAGATGTTCAAATACAAGCACAAACTGTTTAATTTTTATTTTTATATAGTATAAACTGTGCTACCTCCTTTGCTGGTGTAAAATGCTATAGCTATGATCTAAGCTATAGAGGTGCTTGGTTTTATATCATTTGAAGATTCGATAGTCTAAGCCAGTCCTTCTGAAAGAAACCACAATTCATTCTGCACAGATCATGACATTATTCTGTTCACACTTGAAAATTAAGTTCAGTTGCTAAAATAGGATTTGCTTCAGTAAAAAAGCCCAAAAGCCAGTTTCTCGCCTTCAACGTAAAGAAATATTTCTTTTTTTCTGCATATAACTAGTGATAAAAACCCCTGACATCTCTCTCATTGATCAGAATTTCTTAGAGATGATATAAGAAAAAATACTTAGCTTCAGATAAGAGCAAAATGTAATCTGAGATGTGAGGCCATATGAAATCTGCATACAAGGCAGGTGCCTTTAGAGACCAGTGTACCATTTTGATTGGAGGGATGAAGAGAGAAAAGGATAAATAAGCTACCTGTAAATGACTTTCAAGTGCCATTTTTTAATATATCAGGTATTTTTAAATAATAGGGAATCACAAACCTTTCTTCTTTAGATATCACAGCCAATATGCAAACATTTATGTAAAAAGTACCCTGCATATTTTTGGTTCAGAAAAAAGATTCAAGTGTAGCTGACCTATATACCTTTTCCTGCTTTTCTGAATGTGGTATGTTGTGCCAGATGATTTTTTTGACTAAGCAGTGTGAGCAGATGAAGGGCATCCACTGGGATAATCTGACTAACATGCTTAATCCATCTGGATCACATCAGGTTTTTTCCCTGAAATAAGGACATAGGAGAGAGGCAAAGGAAAAACCTGATTAATTGCTCCCTCAGATTAGCTGGCCACTTACATAAACTTCAGGCTCATTTTATAAAATATGGCCCCAAGTCTCTTCTAGCCTCACCATACTTCATGATTTGCAACTGAACCCACTCAAAAACCTGTTTAGAATCTAGGATGCTTATTCAAGCATGTGAGCAAAATTTCCCTAAGGATCCCATCACACAGAATGCATTCTAGCAACTCTTAAAGAATACTTACTGACTTAGCTCAGCTACTTTGAAGTTCTGTTTTACGGTCATTAAAATAATCCTCTTGCTTATTCAGGACCTTTTCAGCAATGAGATCATTGATGAGAACAACACATGAAACCTCTGTCCTATTTGTTTCTGGATGAACATGTGTTCCCCTTGCAGAAGGAGAACAGAATGACTGTCCACTCCATTCCCACACCCTTGAGTAGGGAGAACTAAGTGATTGCTGACTGGCACTTGTCCAATCCCTTCCTACAGGCCTGAAGTGATGGAAATTCTATGGGTTCCACAGGAAATATGTTCCAAAACTTCACTGTCCATTACACTGCAAGGTTATTCCTAATGTCTTTTCCTAGTTAAGTACCAAACATCTTAGTCAAGAAATATGCTCAATTTGTTCTAAATCATTTCAAGAATCTCCAAAGTAATCTTTCTGGACTGATAAGTCAAGTCTCTTCTAATAGTGAGGAATGTGTTGCTCCATTTTTTACAGATATTCCAAGGAGCAAGTAGATACTTGATTAAACAGATGAAAGTGCAAAGCTTCCAAACTGTATTCCATGCACAAGCTGAACCTCTAAGGGTTTCAGCAGCTCTGTCTGCAATTAATATAGTGCCGCACTGCCTATTTGACCTTTTTTGGTTAAAAAATCTCATCCAATCATAGGAAATGTTTTCTTGATGAACAACAGGAGTGAAAACACTTCATTCACCAAAAGTCCCATTTATCCAATTACAGCTGTACCTGTCCTCCTTTGTTTTATTGTACTGGGCTCTGTTCTATCAGATGACTCCCACAACACAAGCTCTCTTTACTCAAACGTTTCCCAAGAAGGGGCTAGAAAGCTCTTTCCTTTAACAATCTGGTGGAACTAATTTCTACTCTTCTTGAAAAGTTGCCTTATTGTGGGAGCCCGTCATAAGCCCCAGGTCTGGACACTTAAATATATCTTACTCCATGAAGACAGTACTGCATTATCCAGCATGTAACCTGAGGGTTGGGTGCAGTCATCCAGTCTCTACAGTTGTTGCAGTAATCCTGTGTTTTGTCATATCAACAGGATTGTACATGTGGGAAATATTGTGAGGATCACAATTTAACCCCCAGCTTTGAGATATGTGACAAAATATATTCTTCACTTTCCTTCCTGCTCTTGCACAAAAAAAGGAAAACACTCAGTTTCTTATTATAGTGGACAAAGCTACAATTCCCAGTGCTCTGGCAGCAGGATTTTCTTATGTAGGAACTCCTTGCTGGCAGAATGGTTGCTGGTCCCTTCCTTCTCCTGCCTATCACGCACAACAGCTGGGACTGATATGTCAGAACCCATCTGTATCTGCTCTTTGTGTACAGAGCTGAAAGGAAAAAGCAAGCACTAGGACTTGGCTCTCTTTAAGGAGCCAAACACAGCTAACCCCTGGACTCATGAGACCAAGAGAGCTGATACTCTCCATCACAGGATGCTTCAGGAATGGAGATGCTGTCTAAATTGAAGAGGCCTGGTTCAACATGTTTCCAAGAATGAGGAAAGAAAACTGGCTTGCATAATTGTTTTCACAAGAGTTAATAAAGCTGTACATTTCTGGCCTGTTTTTCACTTGTTGACCATTACTAAGCCTTTAACAGCATGGAATCAAAGCTTACCCTTAGGGAGATGGGGAGTTCTGACAGCTCCAGCCTTTTTGGGGGTCACAGCTGCCTCCACAAGCCACTTGTCCCTCTCCTGCTTCCTCCACTTTTTTACCCTCCCTCCCCGTGCTCTGTGGTGTAACATCTAGAGGGCTCTGCTCCCCAGATTGCTTAAATCACTCTTGTCCTATGGTCACCTCTACCCAAGATCATCTCCTTCCAGGGGTAACAGAGGCAGGTTAATTATTGTACCTCTTCCCCGCCTGTGTCTCCTCAGGACCTCGAGGCCCCACTTGTGGCTTCCTATTTACTGGCTGGTTCATACCTCCAAAACTACAGTACTGAGGAGCTCTTGATTGTGCCTCTCCTTTCTCCTTCATGTAACTCCACATGGGATATACTCTTGTAAGAACAACTGAGGAATGAGATGTGCATCACTGATGGACCAAAACTGATTGAAATCTGTTGCTTTCTGAATAATACTGGCAAGCATGTGTTTGCACACAATGCCCTGAATTTCAGTTTTCTGTGTCAAGAGAAAGAAACATACCAGAAGACAGATATCTGAAAGAAAATAGAAGACAGATACTTCCCACAGCACTTTTTCCCAGAGCCCTGGCTGCTCTGGAGATAAATTGCCATGCAAAATTATTTCTTCACAGCTCACCCATATATGAAGTTACACAGGGCTTTGAAACTCAGTGAAGCAATGGTGACCTGCACATGACATAGCAAGCAATTATTGATTTAAAGCACTGTGTGAATGAGTTGGGACTTTGGCACCTATCAAAACCTTTTGGTTTTGAGGTTTGCTCCTGTGCTTTCTAAATACAGATTGTGGGGTTCCGCCCTCTAATATTTCCCATTGGCATTTTGACTTGACTGGAAGCTCTCTCCAGCAATCAGATTGCCCTCTCATAAGAGCGAGGCAGGACAGCGAAAGTCTTTGTGATGCCCTGGTAGAGCAACAAAACAAAGTCTCTATCCTGGTTGAAACCAGAAAACCTGTGCTAAGGGATGGCTGCAGACTGCTCGTGAGTGGCAAGTGATGATGGCTGGCAGAACCAGGTGTGCTTCAGCAGCTGCAGCCCCAAGCATGCCCACAGAGTGGGAGATGGCAGATGTGTTAGCAGAGGTTTGCCAGACCCCCTGATTAGTGCTGGAAGCCACTTTAATCTCTGGCTGGCTCCACGCCAGCAAGAAAAAGGTGTGACAGCACTGTTTCCCATCACCTCCAAATAAGTCTGTCCTTTGCAGCTGTCATCTTAAGCCTGGCTTGATAAGGTCTGAGCTCCAAGGGTTTCTCACAAGGAAAGCTGGTTTGTTTTAGTTTGTGTACTGAACAGCAGCTCTTGCTGTGCCGAAGGCTGCTTGTAGCAGTTGATTATTTCCACGTGGCTATCTACAAGCCTGAGCGGCCTGTGATGCAGCTAACTTCATACCAGGAAGATAAGGCACTGGAGGCCCCATCGGGGCCAGAGCTGGGCTGCACAGGGAAGGTGACCAGAAGACAGCATGCAGGGTCAGAGTAGCCAAAAAAACCAGGGAGTTCACAAGGCTACTCATGTGGATTCTCTATCTGCTGAGGCTGGACCCTTTCCTACAGGCAAGACTGACACATGTTTTAAGTATAACAGTACAGCTAAAGCAGTACAACCCTCATATGTTGCATTTACACCTGTGTAATTTATTTACAGAAAGTAAGAGGTAGAGTTTATACTGATGTAGATACTGGCAGTCTCACCATGATCTTTGCCCCTTCAGTAACACTGACTGTAAAAGCTCAAGTCTCACATTGCAGCTGCTCTCTCTCTCTCTCTCCTCCTTTCTCTCTCTCTCTTCTTTTACAGATGTCAGCTAGTTCTGAACCTATTGGAGATTTCCTAAGCCTGTCTTAGAAAAGCTGCCTAATCTGTCTATTTTTTCTGCCCAAGGCTGTCATCAGCAAGAACCTTTCTTTACTTCCACACAGACAAAATGATCCACCTACAGACACCTTCTTTTGGGGAGCAGAGTCCCCAAGTCACCCCTCAGCACAAAAAGGCAGAGCCAGTCAAGTCCCAAAGCGCTGTCTGAAGTTATTCATTTGTGAGGAGATACTCTAGCCGTGATTCTCTTCTAGTCCACAGGAATCTTTTGCCAATACTGGTGTGGAAAGTTTTCTGCTTCTCTCCTCTCCATGAACATGTTACAGTGCCAAAACCCAAGTTAAGAACATGCCTCTGTCAATGTACACTGTAAATCTATCTCAAAATAGTCATCTTGGTCAAAGATATTTCAGTACTTTGGTTCAGATGTAGATGATCTCATAGCGGGAATTGCAATGAAATGAAGCCATTTATTAAAGACAGAAGACCTGGAAATCAGTTAAAATCATGAAACTCAGGAAAACATTTTTATATACATCCATACATATTTTCTTTTGAGTGCTCCAAAATCCCTGGTCCCTTGCTATGACATCACTCAAAAAACTGATCATGTTTTCCCATTTCTATTCAACATAACAGAGTTCAAATAAAAGAAAGTGGTAATTTTTTTCTGGATTCTATGTGGAAACTCAACCAGATAAGTAAGAGATGGCCATACATATAGCCTAACTTCTGATGCTTCGTGTTCATCTTGACAAGTGTTAAAAGATGCGCATTGGTGTCAATAATACTAACAGTATAAACTGGGACTTAACTGCACTGGCACTGCTTGGAACACAGTGTGCACAGGTTTCACCTAATGATTGCTTGATATTCACCTTAAAGGATGACTGTAACTAGTAATGTAGGAAACTGTGGTGTTAAAGCAGTTGGTTACCCTACTTCTGTAAAAGAAATATCAAATTTACCAGAGCAAAATCAATGCAATTCTGCCACTTTTAAAGGCTCGGGAATTTTTTTCAACTCCCACCAACATCAGTGGGCAAAAATAGGAGGTTAAAATTAAAGTAGCCTAAACACTTTGCAAAGTCAAGTGCAGGCACAATATTCACTCTCAGGCATTAATTTTCCTTATCATTTCACATTCAGCCTAAAGGAAGGACTGAAAAATGTCCCAGTTGACGTGGAGTCAACAGGGAAGTAGACACATGTCATACTTCTGCACATAAGGAGAAGTCTTATCAGAATTGTCAATCTGGGCATCCATGCCCACAAAACTCAGATGTATGCTCAGCTGCATAAATGTAGAAGACCACAGCTCAGAATCAAGGAAAGCTAGAAAACCTAATCATGGGCTGAGGAAATGAATTCCTGGGAATCACTTTGAAGAGAATTGTCTCTCCCTGAGGGCCAGGGAGTGCTGCCTGCTGAGGAGGAAGGGCTTCTATCCCAGAACACCTGGGTTCCACTTAAATGATCTCAGTAATAAATATCATGAAAAATGATAAATTATACCTACTTGAGCTGTGTGCCTTAAGCAATTGACTTTTGCAAAGCACAATGAAATCCTCAAAATGAAAGACAGGACATGTGGTGCATGAAATGAATTATGCCATTGCCTAATTTCATTCCACAAGAAAGCTCTGACTACCTGGAATTTCAGTGTGTATGCTACAAAGCACAGATAACATGTGGGATATTTCCTTTCATGATGAATATATTTTTACTATAATAAAGTTAGCAAAAAGAGGGGTTTTCTTTGTATCTTTGAAGGAAGACTAAGGAGACGTCTTTCTCTCAAATAAGGAAAGCATAAATCCTAAAACTCAGGTCTGTCTACAGATCCTGTGCTGGTTAAAGCAAGGTAGCTGTTGTGTTTTTCCTGAAATTCACCACTACTAAAACAGGCTGAAAAAATGATCTTACAAGTAGTTAATAGAGCTAAGAAATGTTAATATTTGTTTCTATGACAGAGGTTTCATAAAATAGTCTGAGTTGGAAGAGACCCAGAAGGATCACTGAAGTCCAGCTCCTGGCTCTCTGCAGGACATCCCAAGAGCCACACCATGTGCCAGAGAGCATTGTCCAAATGCTTCTTGAACTCTGTCAGGCTTGGTGCTGTGACCACTTCCCTTGGGAGCCTGTTCCAGTGCCCAACCAGCCTCTGGATGAAGAACCTCTTCCTGAGATCCAACCTAAACCTCCCCTGACACAATGTCAGGCCTTTCCCTCAGGTCACCACAAAGAAGAGATCAGTGTCTGCCCCTTCTCCCCTCATGAGGAAGTTGTAACTGCAATGAGGTCTCCCCTCAGTCTCCTCTTCTCCAGGCTGAACAGACCAAGTGTCCTCAGCTGCTCCTCATACGACTTCCCTTCAAGGCCCCTCACCATCTTCATTGCCCTCCTTTGAACACTCTCCAATAGTGTAATGTCTTTCTTACACTGTGGCACCCAAAATTGCCCCCAGCACTCGAGGTGAGGCTGCCACAGTGCAGAACAGAGCAGCACAATCCCCTCCCTTGCCTGGCTGGCCATGCTGTGCCTGATGCACCCCAGGACAGGGTTGGCCCTTCTGGCTGCCAGGGCACTGCTGGCTCATATTCAGCTTTGACCAGGAATGACCTGGACCAGGACCCCCAGGTCCCTTTCTGCAGCACTGCTCTCCAGCACCTCATTCCCCAGTCTGTACATCCAGGGTTACCCATCGCAGATGCAGAATCCAGCACTTGTCTTTGGTAAACTCCATATGGTTGGTGCTTGCCCAGTCCTCTCATTTATCCAGGTGTCTCTGCAGGGCCTCTCTGCCTTTGAGGGAGTCAACAGCTTCTCCCAATTTAGTGTCATCATCAAGGCTACCTACTATTCCTTCTAGCCCTGTGTCCAAGTTAGATATGAAGAAGTTGAAAATTCGCTGGTCTTTGAGAAGTTTGAGATTTCTGCAGGAAGTCTGAAGGCTACAGCTTCACCCCACATGAATGTAGACATCTTGGTGAGATTCAGGTGTCCCCATTCCCCATGACCTCAAAGAAGGGAACAGACTTCTCAGTGGCAAAGTCCATCTCCTGTCCATATGAGATGCAGTGGCGTGGGAACAAACTGGGGACTGACACACAGCTCCCTTGCTTTGCTTTTGTCCTTGAGCGAATGGAGAATGTGCATGGAAGCTTATTCCTTTATAATTTGTCTTCCTGGCTTACAGAACGGGCTGATCAG
Organism: Atrichornis clamosus; assembly: GCA_013400975.1. NCBI lineage: Eukaryota > Metazoa > Chordata > Aves > Passeriformes > Menuridae > Atrichornis > Atrichornis clamosus. The sequence continues at coordinate 134,155 of WBMZ01006049.1, forward strand.
AGAAGCTGTCTCAGAGAAGTCACCTGTAACTATCTATGTGCAGTAACAGTGCTCTCAAGCATCTCCTGCTGGCGCTGAAGACAATATTCATTGAGGTCTTACAAGGGGATTGACTTGCCAGGCAATCACAGCACTTTGCTGTGGTAAACTGGTTCCTGACAGAGAAGAAAAGCTGATCGCTGTACATGCATCATGCCAAGCCTGGGGTCAGCTCCAGCTTTCCTTTTGATCCAGCTGAAGGCTATTCCACTTGGCCTTAGCAGAGGCTCCAGACCCCAAGCGGCTGGGTTCACGCCTTTGCAGGCATGGGGAGGAGGGAGCAGGGGTGAGGCTGGGAACAGGGACATGGGGAAGCTCACCTCTCAGTTCACAGCTGGTGTACATCGCTATTGTTCCACAGAGCTGCTGCAGGTTAGCAGCCCTGGCACTGAGAGCAAGGGGAAGCACAGGGAGAGTTCATGGCAGCAGCCTAGAGCGTGGCCAGTGACTGCCTCACCCCACTCCAGCACTGACACACCACTGTCCAGGTGCCGTGGGCAGCTGGTTTTCCTGCCTTGCCCCCTTCTCACTAGAGGGACCTGCCACAGAACCTGTGCTGGAGCCTGCCCCCACATCTCAGCTACCTTTTTGGTCAGCTTGGTACTGTCCTCCTCATCTACCCTGCTGAAGACACCTGTTTTAGGAAGAGGAAAATTGCACAATTTCTCTTCAATATCCATTAATGACTCCAGGATAACATGCACAGAGATGAAGTGTAGACTCTCACATTTGGTCAGGTGAGTTCAAGACTCAATCCTGAACCTTCCTAGTCTATTAGTATACACCCTACGGTCAAGCTCCTTCAACATTAAGAATGATAACTTGAAAAGTGTATCTGAATTGTTTTCTCTTTTACAGTACATACCTCTAATCCTGTATATTGAGGATGAAAAAGCTTTGATTCTCACTTGAAGGTAGCTGTTGTTGTCCTGAGTCTGAAAACAGATTTCAACTTGCCTGGGGAATTGAAAGTCCTTTGTTTCAGTCCATGGGAAGTCCTCCCAATAGCTAGAAGAGGCTCTGAAGAAATGTTGCAGACATAATCTGATTCCCACTGGGCATATAATATTTTCCAGGAGGATGGTGGTTTCTTCTGTCCACGTGTGCTTGAGACAGCTGAAAGTGAGAAATTCTGGGGCACTTGTACATCATCAGTTAAAATGCCTGTGGCATGCTGAAAACAGAAGCACCACAGCCAAGATAGGATGAATTGAATATAACATGAAAGATGAGGGCGTCTAGGGGATTTGCACGGGCTGTGCTATTCCTTTTCATAGTTCATTCCACAGTTTTCTCAAGAATCCGCTGAAGTGTTAAAAAAAACAGGCACCTGGTCGGCACTGTTCTCTGACTTGGCAGGAAGTGACACTGCTATGCGACAGACTTATGAGGGAGCCTAAAGCTGTTTTTGTTCCAGACTGGGAAAAAGCCAAAATGCTTTCACAAAGCAGAATGAAGTCACATCTCCTGTCTCCATATTATTTGCCTTTATCTCAGTGCCTCAGGAGCTATCCTGTCAAAAATACGTTTGCGAACACTATATCCCTGCAAAACATTTTCAGCATCAAACCAGTGTCTGGACATGAATAAAAACTGCCATTAAATGTTTAAAGCAGCTCTTGTTTATCTGACTGCAGAAGCAGGGTCTCCTTCATAGTTTGCAAGTTTTATACACTTTTTTTCCAGATCTTTGATTGAAAAATGCAGCATACTTGATTGCTGGAAAAGCACTTGGTACTATGGACATTTGGACACACTGCAAAAGCACTTGTCCCCAAGGAAATGTTTTTCAGCAATTTTTTGGGTCAAAAATTCTGTTTTATTGAAAAACATGTCAGCACTGACCAACCTTGTCTTGAGTCCAGAATGGAATTTTTGCCGGAGAAAAGCTATAACATCAGAAAAGCCTCATAATTATAACATACTCTCTTGTTTCAGCCAGAGCAGTCAGGATCTCAGAACAGGTGGGATCTTACTTCTTGGGATCCTGCTAAAGACAGCAATCACTTGAGAAAACATCTCTGGCTCTCTTGAGTGTTCCGATTAAAAATTTCAAACAGACTGTTGTTTTCAGCTTTATTAGCACAAAACATAATTTAAAACCCAAACCAGAGTTATTTTCCCTGCAGTACATGAGCTATTGTCTCTAGAGCAGGTCCTGATTTCCCACCACAGTCAATGGCTGGGACAGCAAAGACCCAGCATGTTCACACTGGCTCACAAAAGCCTTTTGAAGCAGAAAGCTGCAGCTCAAGAAAACAAGTAAGACCCTTGCCCTTTTCTTAGCAAACACACACACACACTCTGTTGCCGTTGCTGGAGGCGTGTTTCCTGTCCCAGCATGACCGTGTCATCTTCATTTATCTCATATGACTCGATCAAGTTTGTCTTTGATAACTTGTAGGGAAAATGGGGCCTCATTTCTTCTCTGTCAGGCTGTTGACAGCAAAACAAGATCTGTTTCCTTTGGGCTTGTGGTATTTTGGTTGGGTTCTTCTTAACTTTCACATATCAATCAAAGAGGCAGCCTCAAACATGACGCTCCAGCAGTTCAGGGCAATAAATTAAACATCTGCTGGTGGAGATGACCTCATGCTGAGGTTGAAACTGGGCCTTATAGGTCTGGGAAGGATCCTCTAACTTGTTTTTCTCCTGTCAAAACAATAAAAAGGAACTTCCGGGGGCATTTATGGTCAAACTTTTGAATTTTGCAAAGGGGTTTTTTTAAAATGTTTTTTGAAAGCTTATCTGATATTTGGTTTTAGATTAGCAAAATTGTTTCAAAAACACAGGCTCACCTGTCAATTAAATGCTATTAAAATGCTACACCCTGGTCTTCTGAGGGAGTTCTGGCATCTTGGTGCACAAAGGCATCCTGGGTAATTAGGGACACCTCATTCTGGTCCAGGACTGTGACCAGCTGTCGGTGCAAGGTAACACTATGGCAGATCAACAGGCCTCTCTGCATGGGCTGAGCAGTGGTACCTGCCCTATGCATATCAGCAGGAATTGCAAGGAGATGACATTTATCCTAAATATTTTTCTTCTGGAACTATATAAAGATACCTTACTTTGTCTGTCATGCTCCAAGAGCACCTGCAGGACCACTACCATGACACAACATGTACCTTATTCATCTACATATATTTTTTAATGGATTGGCTGTTCATAAGGGACTCATCTGATTCAATTTCCCAAGCAACTGTATTCACTGAAGAGTGAAATGAATAACCTCCTTAATCTATTTCTGCTGCCATAGTTATTATCACTGTTTTCATTACTTTATTGCTACTATTTTTTATTTATCAAAGTACTGCCAAGAAAGAAAGTTGCCCTGTTCCAGTCCTTTATCCCAGAGAGGATACTGTCTAAATAGATAATGCAGAAGGGATGAGTTAAATGCACAGACAGATTCAATGGTGAGGTGGCAGTCAGTATCACAGAACTGTACCTTGTGGTGGCTGTCAGGTGTCAGGAGGGAAGGCAGTGAGTTACCTGCAAGGGTTGAGCTGAAGGGGAGGAGAGGTGGTGAGAGAGGGAGATTTGCATTGGTAGTCTCTCTTCCCAGGGTGATGAATGCCAATTCAGATGTGAGGAAATGTAGAAATCCCTCTTCCAATCCAAACAAAACTCATTGAACTGAAATTTGCCTAAGGATAGTGTCAGAGCAGATAAAACTAAACTCCTTGTATGAAGAAAGATCATCACTAAAAATAAAACCAGATAATTTCTTATCACTGTATGTCACCCTTTCCTCAGCAATCAGGCACTGCTGAAGCACTGTGTTAGAGAAGCTACTGAGAGTATGTGGAAACATCAACTGCTTGAATTACATGCTGGTTCTTTTGTCCTGGTTCATTATCACTGATCCTTTATAAAGAAGTGGTGTTCCAAAAATACTTCTCTGTAGCAAACCTCATAATTTCTTAATGGCTTGTCTTCACAGCACTCAACTCTGCATATCCCCCTACTCCACTCTGACACTGCTGGGACAAGCTCAGGGACAATTGCTGAAGGGCTGGGCCCTCGGTTAGCAGACAAATTATTCTTTTCAGAAAGAGGAATGTGACCGCACTGCAGGGGTTTCTTCAGTATCAAAATGGAGCAATCCTATCTTATGTGTCGAGGTCCAATGAAACCAGATCAGACCCTAACCAAACGCATGTCAGCACAAGCTCAAGACATTTCCACATGCCTTTGTACTTTGTACAGAGTGCCACTTTGTGCAGTGGACTATTCAACAGCAATCACAGCTTCATGGTGGGTCACAATGGTGTTATGCAGATATACCCCTCAGTAACTAGAAATTAGCTTAGTTTTGCTAGCAGAGCAGCTGTCTGCAAAACCCACCTGGAGGTCAGCCAGTCATTGCTCTGCTCTGCTCTGCCTTACGCGGCTCTGTGCTGGATTTCTGTAAACCCAAATATGAGCACAGGCTATCATTAGCTAAGAGGCTTGCCTAGTGACAAGCAGCACAACCACCCAGCATCAGCAGCAGAACGTGGGATGGATCCTACCACAGACATCAAGGGAAGACTGTCAATGATTTCTTTTGACCCATTAGAAATTCCCCTGAAGTTCATGGGATTCTTTCTATAAAAGTTGCTTGCTGCTTGACAGAGCCCAAGTGGAGGCGGGATGACTGTATAGACAATTAACATTTCCTGTACAAAGCTAGGGTTTTTTCCAGCACTTCAAATGTCTAAAGCAGTGCCCAAAGCAGTGCCCAGAAATACAAAGCTAAAGGATAAGAGAGAAAGAGAAATCAACTTACATGTCTGTAATTCCCCTTGGATAGAGCACTTATTTATTTAGGAGAAGTGCTGCCTTTGCTTAGTTTCCCATATGACAGTTCTCTGTTCAGTCTTATCTTGGAGTGACTCTTAGTTTGGGTCAAAAGGTGAAGAGAAAATTTATGGTAACCTCTTCATAACTGTCTTGTAAAGTCTGTTTTCTTTGGCTCTCCATTTGTATTTGTAATCAGTGGGCAATTTCCCCTCATCTCTCTATTTTCCACCCTTCTTTTTTTTAATTGAAAACTTGGTAAAGTTAAGGTTCCTTTTGTACCAAAAAATGCACCCCCCACTCCCTTCCTGCCTCATTTGTCATGTGCATTCCTCCAATTCCCCTCAGGCCTCGTCCTCAGCTACTGAAAAATGGCAAAACTCCTTTGCCTCCGTAGGGAAGCCCATCAGTGCTCCAGGAGGGCTGCTACCCTGCTCCAGGGAAGAGCAGTGCCCTGACACGGCTGGTGATGAGGTGGTGATAGGCTGGATGTAGTCCCTGGGGGCTCCTACCCTACCCGTCCGTTGGGTGCTTTCTAACTGCCTCCAAACACAAAATCACTCCTGCTTGAGATAATGTATTCTGATTTCCTGAAATACTCCTCATCCTGGTTTTGGGCTGGAGAGGTTTGCAGTGAACAGCAGAGTCTTTCAAGAAATGTTCTTGGGAAAGATGACCAGAGCTTCCCAGCAATGCCTTTGCCTCCATTTTCTCTTTAAGCAAAAGTCTCCTCCCAGCTATCCCGCCACCAAATCCAGATCTCAGAAGGAAAGTGCTAATCCATCCCACCCTGCACATCCTTTTATTAGATGGAATTTACCAGCAGCCCTTTCATGTTAACAGTCATGACTCTGAACCATTGCTGCTGACAGAAGAAGACTAACTACCTGGCAAGTGTGTCACCCCCCAGCTCCCAGGGTCCTGAGACTCTAGGCAAGCCAATACTCTTCTGAACACCCATCAGTGTGCATCTAATTCTCAATGTGGGCTTAAAGACCATTAGATGAAACTGAGCATGTGAATGTCATTAAACTTAAGTTTCAGTGCTCCACTGATGAATTTAAGTAGGCATGTAAATATTTTGTTGAACAGAAGCTTATGAACACCAGCCTAGAAGGACATTTTTATTTATTCAAGTACTAAGAGTTGTTCTTAGCCATACAGAAGTGCAGCAGTGCTGCAATGAACATATACCAAAGGGACAGAGAGCAGAGCAGAGAAAGTGTATTTCCTAGCTTTTTTTTTGTACCAGTGACCAAGCACGTGCAGATGCCTGGGAGATGAGACTAGAAAATGCAAGCAAAACAAACGTGCAGAGTGAAATGGAAACAGTCCTTGCTTTTACAGTTACACAGGGCAGTATCACCTCAGTGTTAGCAGCAGTAAACTTTTCCATTCCCCATCTGCTAGCATTCATTTTAATTCCTGCTGTAGTGTACTACGGAAAATATGGGGTCAGTGAGTCCTTGCTTTTTTCTTAACTCATCTGTTTCTCTTTTCACTGTTAGAGGAAATTTTTCTGTTCCTACAGTATGGCCATTTTCAATTGCTTGGGTTTTTATATCACCAAAAGAGTTAAAAAAGGAAAAAAAATAGCAGTAGATTTCTTTGTACAGACCTAATGTCTGAGTCACAGTCAGGAAGAGGGCAGTGTACCTTGTTCCAAATGGCATCAGTGTTGTGCCTTTCCAGACAGTTTTGTGAGTTTTTTTCTCCCAGACATATATAGGAATAGTAGGGTATCAGTGAAAATTAAACAACTTCTAACAACCATCTAATCTCTTACAGAGGTCTGGTATCTGAGTGCCAAACCCTTTGCTGCTCCTTTGAAAGATGGTCTGAACAAATGGCTAGAGAAGTCTTGCAAAAAATTATGCAAAAAGATTCAAGCAGGTAAATTAGGGAAGCTCTTGGCATCAACAAATGGAATTAACAACGGTAGTTGGTGACTCATGGTCTAAAGCAATTGGTTTGACCCTGCAGTGTCCTCCTATAAAATGTTAATAGCAAAAAAATTGCTATAGATTAGGAAACTCCCCCAGGCCTCCTGGCTTTCTATTGGGTAGCAGGTCCCACAGAAGTTATCTTGTTTTTAAAATAAATAAATTGTCTTCTCATGGATAGTGGCAGAGAGGCAGGTTAAAACTAAAAGTAAGACAGATGTAAAGCTCAGTTCCTTTTTCAATCAAGAGGGATTCGGGAACTTTGTATATTGTTAAAAACTAAAGAAAGCAGATTTTAAAAAATCAGCCTGTGCTGTTATTCTTAAGTGGCCTGGCCATTTTGAGCTGCATGTGCCTACACTGCAGTCCATAAGGAAAAAGGCAGGTGTAAGCAGCCAGCAGGTACAAAAGCACCTATCTCAAAACGTCCCTTTCACCTCCTGACACATGGTGTTTCCATGGTGTGCTGCACACTAGGAGAAAACAGAGGCAGAAATAAGCAGCAATAAAACATTTTTCAATGTTTAACAAGGGATTACATCTCTGGCAGCACACAGCAAAAATGAAGTATATTTGAGCAAGGTGGAGAGCATGCTGCGGGGACAACGCTTTTTAATGAGTCAGGATGCAGAGCCGTGCTTACACTGTGCTGGCATCTCGGCAGTCACAGGAGCACAGTCCTACCCTTTCCATCCCTGCAACAGCCCTTATGAGACTGATACACCTGAAATAGCAAGCACCCATTTGTTTTACAGCAGAGCAGTGGGGAAGAGTGAATGTCAGTGAATTCAAAGTCTGACCCACCAAGCCCTGCCAGGTGACCCGTGCCACTGGATGCATCATCCAGGAGCTGCAAAGAGATCACCAAGCATCCCACATTTATGTCTTGCCTATCCAGAATAACAGTTAAGAATAGTAGGAACTAAACTTTATCTATTACATGCCTTATCCCTAAAATACTTGCAGAGCACCATTTATGTGGTCATAAGAACAACCGTCTGAATGCCTACACATTTCCCAAACTGCTGCATAAATTCCAAAATATTGTATAAACATTCTTTGCACAGCACTCGTGGGTGACAGGAAAATTCTTCTCATAACAACTGGCCTGTGGTTTCCTGAGTAACAAATGTATGCCAGAGTGAGGCAGCAAAAAAAGATGTGTTAGAAAAGCCTAAGTGCAAACTGAGAGGAAAAGCGTGAAGAAATAAAAGAGGCCAAATTACCCACTTCTGTCACTCCACTGACAGGACTACATTTGCAACAGAAGTGAAATTTAACCCAACAAATAGCCCTGACAGACAAGGTTTAGCAAGTGCAGGAATTTATCTGACAGCTGCAGAATGGTTCCTTGAACAGATAATCATGACTGTACATTTCTGTAAGCCAGGCTTTGGTCTCCCCCTGCTCACACATATCCCAACACTGAGCTTTCACTTTGAATTGTAAGATGGGGTGAAACACCCAGTTGATGCTGGATTTAGTCCAAGAGCTCCAAGAACACCAGTGCTGAAAGGGTTGTAACCTCAGCAAGCTACTAAACAAAGCCTGTCGCTGTCTTTCTGAAGTGAAAGGAATTTCCATGATTTTGATAATAGTTTCAGTAAGAATACCAGAGCAAACTATCTTGTAAAACTTACTCCAAAAATTCTAAAAATCTCTTTTCTTTCGCTTCCCTAAGCAAAGCTGTTTTCAAATTTTAAAAATAACTTGGTTTTCCTTACTTTTTTTCCAAAATAAGTGAGAATTTTGATCCTCTCTAAAAATGTACATTTCTATAGAGTGAGGAGAATGTTTCCAGTTCTGCAAGCACTTGTTACCTGGTGCCTTACCATAAAGTCCAGACCCAGAAGAGTCCACAAAACTGTTCATAATCATAAATATTTACAGCACGTGGTCCTCAGCTTTTCTGAGATGTTCCTAAATGTGTCTGTGTGGATCACAGCTGGTCTAAGGTAGCATGGTCCCTCTAGACACAGAGGTGGGATTGGTTTTCAAATCTAGTGTCACTGTTCAATACACAATAGAAATTCCCTGTGTCAGAAGTGCTGCAATGTGAATAAAATAATCTGAAAAGTGTATTTTTTTTTTTTCAGTTTTCTTGGTCAGCAAAATACAGGAATGAGCACTACATTGTATTCATGGAGCTTCTCATGCACATAGATCAGGAACACACTTTCCTGAAACTTCATGTTCTGCACAGCCCTGCTTTCCCTTTTGTAATTATCACCTTGCTACTTGTGCACACATAGGAAAAATGTGGAAGCCCCAAGGTGGGCAAAACCACAGCCTCTGTGATCCTGAGAAACTGCTGTGAATCACAGGGTGAACGCCAGTGCCCTCTTCCAAAGGTCTCCTGAGTCTGCATTTGTGCTCACTCTTACTATTCTTGCCTTGCCCACTGCCTCCAGGACGAGGTGACTGCTTTACACGTGTGTGACCAAGGCCGCTTCCCATCCATCATGGTACGTTTTCAGGTGCAACAGTTTACAAAACCAGCAGAGCAGAAGAGCTTGCACTATATGAAACAAAAATAACTAAGAGATTTAACAGTGTTCTACTTAAATTTTTATGGCTGTGGTCTCTTCTTCTAAGTTGTGGATACACGACTTTGACACTTGGATCACTACGAAGGTAAAAGCTTGACAAGCAGTTGACAGAAAAGTAGCCACAACAAAGGGAGAGTGATGGGTACTTAATGATTCAGTACAATTAAGACACAGTCCTGGCTTATTTTTCAGTCTGGTGGACATACTGAGTCCAGTTACTAGTGGTTTGACATGCCTGAAAAGGAGGAAGCAATTTATCGCAGAGATCAGCTTTTGAACCATGCACTTACTTTTCATAACAACCCTGGTGATTACTCCAGCTTTAGATTATGTTCACACACTGGATTTGGATAATGTGTTTTGTAAAATTTACACAGGTGCTAGCAATGCAAAACCTCCAGCTTCATCACTTGCCATTCCCAAGAGTCACCAATGACTAGCAGGGGAGTAATCCGCCACCCCAGCCTGCTGGAAAGACCAGATGTGTTAGGATGGGAGCTGTCTGTCCCACATGCACATCTCACTGCCCCACTTCCAGAGGCCTTTTCTCAGCCACGACAGAAATGCTTGTGTGTCACCCTGAAGGCTGAGCTGCACCACTGCCATGCCCCCACTGAAGGGATGGAGATTCCCATGAGGGGAGATGCTTGTACAGCACAAAATGGTTGGGAAGGCCCACCAGACACTGGCCAGAGGGGTCAGGCAAGGACAACGTGACATGGTGGGAAGTGCACAAATGAGGGGAAAAGCCATATGTCGATGATAAAGCTGGCAAGGAGGAATGCTCCCCCAGCCACTGTCCTTCCTCCTGCTCCCCACATGGAGGAAGAGGTATGAGGGCTTACGGCCACTTCCTCACCTCTACCATCAGCTGCAGCTGAACTTGGAAACTTGAATCCACCCTGCAAGCCTTAGGGCATTCCTAGAAGATCCTTCTACTTTTGGTGGTGATTTCTAGACTCAGAGGCTTCACGCTCAGGGGATATGGTGGGAATAGGGGCTGTGGACTCTTCTGGCACAGTGACACAAGCTCCAGCTCCTAGCCCAGCAGGTGCAGCCACAGAGAAGTCACTGCACTGAGCAGCACACGAGCAGCAGGTCTGGTGCACGCTGCACAGCAGCCCTCTCTGCTGAGCACAAGGGACTGTGGGCAGTGATGGAGCTGGGAGCCCACTCTTAGTGGGGATACAAATGCAACATGTTTGTTTATTCCTGCTGCATCCTCCTAACTTCTCTGGAGAAGCCAGATGTCCTAACAAACCATCAGTGCAGCACTTCTCATATCAAGCATGGAATTAGCCAAGTATCTGTTTTAGCAATTGTCAACCAGGTGTAAAGAGCCAAAACAAATAAGGGAGTCTCTGCTGTTTTCCCACCTCTTGCATCCACGCTGCAGGCGTCCTGGTGACTTTGCACAGTGAAAGGGCTCCTGACAGCAGGAAAGAAACTTCCTCCCTGGGAACCCAAGACTGGGCTCACAAATCTGCCCACCAGCTCTGAAAACCAGCCTTGCCTGGTGTGACCTCTGATCTTTGTGAAGGTCCTGCCACTCTCAGAGTTTATTTGAATCACAAAACTTTCATCTGCAAAACTCTACTGGTGATTACCTTCCAGACATGCATCATTATTTGTATCTCCTGACATGCTTCGGGGCTTGCTCCAGTGCTTGCTCCCTTTAGCTATCTTCTGCTTGGGGGCTAGAGGCTTGTTTTCCACTTTTCAGTCCGAGCTTGGAAATAAGAGGAGCCAAGAAAAAACTAATGTCAATTACTTTCAAACAGTTCAGATTAGACCACCAGCAGTGGAAAGCTGAAAGCTGCTCTTCTACCTGTTCTTCTGCTGCTTGAAGGACTCAGAACAGGCAATCCCAGTGTTTCTCTCAGCCTGAGAAACAGCCCAGTGTGAAGACTGTGAAGGTAGTGATGATCCCCAGACAGGATGGTGATTCAGAAGATTAATCCCAAAAACATTAGGCTGTAATGGTAAAATTTGGCATCACCATGAGAGCTTTGGAATAAGAGCCTTATAAGAATGTTGATGTCAAACCAAATGTTGCAGTTAGCAGAAGTGAAGCTTACTGGGTTTTACTCTTCATCCTCTTGTCTCAGTTGAGAGTAAAGTCCCACACAGCCTTATCAGGTGCAGCATATGCTTTCAGCTGCCACTCAAGCAAGGCTGAATACCTCAGAGATGCAACCTGATGGGCTGCAGCATGCTTTTTTAAGCTGTGCTGTGACCAGAAGCCAGTATTAGAACGTGGAAGGAGGTAAAGAGAGGAAAGGATTGTATGCCATGCAGAAAACTAAGGGGGCATGTCTTTCCACAGCCTGGCATCTCACCACACATCTAAGTTTAAAAAGGGCACCATCAGATTAAGGTGGAATGACTTTATGCCTTTCAGGCACTGTTGAGAATGATGAAACTGGAGAAACAGAGTTGGAAGGTGGTTTGCAGAAAATTAATATGTTTGTCTCCACTCCTCTGTCTCTTCCCCCAAAGTTCTGTGAGTAGGACTAAGAATTTAAAGATCTCTTTTCTCATCCATGTTCTAGATTCTCCTCTGTGGCCTCTCTTGCAGAATGAAAGTTCACAAGGATGAAGGAAACAATCATAGACGGATAGGACATCTGATCTCTGGTCTTGTGATGAAAAAATGGGGTCTTTTCCTTTTTGCATAACTTCTGTTTTATGTAACAGGCAGGTGTTTGATGACAACACAGTTGCAGTGAGTATATCCATTTTGTGAAGCAGAAGAACAGAAAAAATGCCCTACTCAGTCACTTAAAACACATGATGTGCAGCAGTGAGCATTGGAAACAGGAACATTTGTTATTCCAAAAGGTTATACCTCAAAATCAAATCACTGGTTTTATTCTGTGCCTAATGTGAATGATAACAAAAAAATCAATCTCCTTTCTTTATACTACAAATCAGCTCCACTGAAGCCATCTCATGTTCAGGTTCTCTTTTCAGCATTGCTTTAAAGAGTGAGGGGAACATGCAGCTGACATCCAAATCATCTGCTCATCAGCATTTCATCTCTTTTGCTCTAATCTTCTCACACACAGGAAAATTATCCAGCTGTCTCTCTGAATGCATGGACATATGGGATCTCAAACATGCAAGGATTTGTGATATTCTTTCTGCTGCCAAAAAAATTCCTGTGCACATTACCTGGTTAAACATTATCCTCCTCTGCAACAGAAAAACTACCTGAGCTGGGAGATTCAGATAATGAGATTTATACTAATAAATGCTGATCCAACTTCATCTCAAGAATTGATCTCCTTCTAATAAAACTTTTTTGGATTTCAACACATAAAAGTGTAATAAAGCATTTTTAGGTGACACTAAGATATACTGGTCTCTCAGCCAAAGTTAACAGAAACAAAGACTGCGGAAATAAAAAATTCTTTTACTGAAAAAATATATGAAAAACCTAATACAACATAGATATGACTGCTACATCACCAGTAAAATGCAGCCAAAATCCTGTCCTGCCTACTTTAAAATACCAGAAGACTTGCATTAAAGTGATTTGTTAAGATCTGAAATTAATTACAATGCAAAAGCCTTTCCAACAGCAACAAGTAAGCCATAGGTCCCAGAACCTTATCTCTGCAGCTATTGCTAGAGCAAAGGAGAAACTATTTCTTGCCTTTCAGAGGCTAATCTAGCATCCCCTGTGGTAGCAAAGAGTTAAAAAACAGACACTCACGCTTCCAGTTCTGAAGCCAAAAGTTACTTCACATTCTTGGGAGTAAACTAATTGCCAGATGCATATGAGAGTAGATCCATGTGTAAAAACACAGTACAGAAACATTCCTAATTAATGAAGGGTTGTACAGTCAAAGCACCCATAATGCCCAAGGTTCCTGCAGGACCTACCAAACATCCAGCCACCCAGCCCAGCCAGTAAGGCAGCTATCTGCAGTCAGTATAAATGTAAATTTGTTAATGACAGAGGTTCCTGCTCCTTGGGGAAGGCTGTTGGTTTCTTAACCAACACCATGGAGTGGGGCAAGGAGGGCTGAGCCCCACGTCAAATTCATGGCACAGCCATACCAGAGGGTCAGACGTGGGGAACAACCATGCTGGACCCATGGGACAGGGTATGGGTCAGATACGGAGGTGGAAAAGCAGGTCCTTAGCTCAGAGGCGGGTAGGGCTGAGCCACAGCAGGGCACTGCCCCATGCACAGTGGGCAGCTTCCTGGCATCTGTGTCCTGCTTTGCTGATGGCCATGAGCCTTCCCGCAGTGAGAACCAGTGTCCCCTTCTTCCCTCAGGCCTCACCACCTCTCTTTGGATCATCCAAGGGACTGTGGTGACCTTCTCCAGAGGAAGGAGAGGTTGGTGTCTGTGAGTGGAAGCAGAGAGGAAGCAATGTCACAGGTGAGGGACAAACCTGCTTGAGCCACTTGCAGCCCCGGCACTTGTACCGAGTTGTTGGCCAGGTGCCTTTCGCCTCCATTTGTGCCCCCCTTACCTGCCCACAGGACACCTGTGGCTTTGAGGGGGGAACAATAAGAACTTCTGTGTTTGCCTTTCCCCTCAGGCTTCATTTCTGTTTGAATTTTTCTGCCTTTGATTTCCAGTCTTCGGTTCTTGTTATTCAACGGGATTAAATAACTCTTCACAGCCCTGGATTTTCTCCCTAAGGAGGAATTCACAGGCTATAAGCAAGCTGTTTTCAGATTGTTTTCCTTGTTGTTAAGTTGTGATAAATTTATCAAGCCTGAAGACACTCACTGTAAAGGATTTGCTTTTGCACTCAAGTGTCTTGTGTGTCCCTTTCCTCCAGCTATCTCAGATTTGTCAGAACCTCTGAAAAGTTTCTATGCTATCTTCCAAGATGAGTCTGTTTGTCCAGTCAGCTCACCCTTTCTTCAGTTGTCATCCAGACATGTTTGAGTAAAGGAAGGGCACAGATAAAACATTTGATTTATCTCTATAGCCCTGATTGATTTAATGACATCCACAGGAGCACTATATGGGACCTGCTCAGGTGCAAAAAAAGGAAATTTAGTTTAGATTAGCAGTAATCTGTCTTGCCATAGTGCAAATTCTTCACAGTCTTCTGGGGCAGCTGGTCCTCTGTAGTCCTGCAGTCCTCTTTCAGAAGCTGCCTTTCCAGGCCCTTGCTCCACCTCAGCTAAATCCTGAGTTACCTCTTCCACACAACTTAACTACTTTCAGTCACACCAAAATGTGATGCTCATCACCCCACCACAAGTGTCACGTGCCTGTGGAATCTGGGCAGGCTGAAACACACTCCAGGCATGACTTGCAGCAGCAACATCCTGGTTGTCACAATTTTGCTTTTGCCTTTGCTTCCAGCAAGCTCTTGAACCAAATCCTGACCTGATGTGCAAGGATACTTTCTTTCCATGCTGGGTGTTCCATGAATGTCATCATAAAATGACATCTGCGGGAGCACAGTGGTAGCTGCACCAATATCGTTGCATGGCTTTGCTGTAATCACAGACAATGCCAGGGCCTAGAAGGTCCCTCTGGAAATCACTCAGCCTTTGCTGGTGTCTGAGCTTGTTCCTCCCCAGGGCAGGACTTCACATTTCCCTTTGCTGAACTAATGAGGGACCTCTCAACCCATTCCCCAGCCTATGGCAATCCCCCTGGCTGTCAGCACAGCTCTCTGGTACCAAACACAAACACACTGAGGTAACTTGCTTTAGTGATCCCCACAAATTAACTGAGCGTGACCTTGGGCTAGGGCAACTGCCATCACGGGAACAAAGGCAACACCCATTCCCAACAACTGTTAAGTCTGGGCTTCCTAATGTCTCTTAGTTCTTTCTTAGCCCATGGGATACACTGTACACAAATTTTCTTCTTGCATCTTTTTCCCACTGCATATGTCTGGTAGACAGGCTCAGTGGAGCACCCTGGAGAGCAAGGTAAAAATGAAGCACAAAACAAAACTGTGGAGCTCTGATCCAGTTTTGGGGAAGGATTTTGGGAGAGGCAGGAGAGTGGGGTGTGTGGACGTTCTGTAGAGGTTGCTGGTTGTGACCCAGTGACAAGTGGTGGCAGAGCAGTGCGTGCCTTATTGTGCCTGTAACAGCCTGCAGCTGAAAAAATTAAAGTGTCACCAAAGTGTTTATGGTAGAGGCCAGTCCTGAATATAGGCAAGTCTAATAGCACCAGGCAAGTCCAAACATGACTTCTCGGACTCAGTGTTCAAAATCAATCTTCTGGGACAAGCTGACTCCTCACACCTCCTCATTACTCCTGGAGTGCGTGACTTATTCCTGTTTCTTTTAAAATAAAGCCAGCTAGACTGTTCCCAGGGGTGCAGAGCAGCAGTCAAAATGCTGAGCAAATGTAAATAACTGCCAAGGTGTGTGCTGATTTGGCGGGACCCTGGTCCAGGATTCTCTTCTCCTGGTTCAGCAGAACTCATTTCCATCTAACAGTTGGGATTATGCAGTTGTTCTAACTTTCACATGCTCTAATGGCACCCCAAAGCTGCAGTAAGTCCTGTGACTTCTTTGGGAGAAGACTTTGACCCAGAAAATTTAAATAAACAGAGGTTCATGTTTGCATCTTCAGTGACAACTTCCCCAAGAAGATTCAGCATACAACAGCATGAAGCATTGCTCATTGTACTCTGAGCTCATGTCATTGGTAGCCAACCACATGATTTATTAATATAATATCATGAAATCAATGGAATAATGGGAAACCCTTTCATTTTTGACAGCACAAACCCCAGTTGATTTCATTGTGTGCTGGCAAGCAGAGCTATTAGCTATTAAAACAAAACAAACCCAAACAAAATAGAAAATTGCTACAGAATAGAAAAACAGTTTTCTAATAATCTGTCCTAACATTCAGGGTAGGTGAAGTTGAGGGTTCAAAAATCCTCTTTTTACTTGAATCTCTGCTGCCTTCCTTCCTCTTTTCACACACACATACTCGCATATCATGATTCAGCTCATGACCCTGCTATTTCAAAGTGTGAACATGATACAGAAAACTTGTACATGTAAATAAAAAACCTATCAGAGATGTTTGATGCCCTTCCACATAGTTGAGGCAAAATGGTGATCAGGTATGTAAAGATGTCTTTTCTTCACCTGACTTCCTTTCTTACCAAAGTGTTTAGGGCAGCAGTTTTAGTTGTTGTGATAGGAACATTACTGTAAGAAAAAACTTCAGTCCTTGCAAAACCATCCTGAATACTTTACTTTCTGAAACAGAAACAGCAAGTCATGTGAAGGATATGCCTGTGGGAGCCAGCAGATTTTGGATGCCAAATGCAGAGAAAGCCCTGTTGAAAAGGAGAAATAGTTGTATCATGTGGAGGAAACATGGTTCTCCTGTCATTCCCTGCTAGCTGCAAAGAGGCAGAATGCCCCTCTGCAATGTTTTGTGCTGCACTGCTCTCCAAACCCAGGATGACATAGACTTCCCAAGGCTCTTCTGTGGGAAACTGGAAAGAAAATAGCAAAGCTCTTTTCTTCCCAAACATGGGGAAAAAAGACAGGAAAATCAGAGCACTTGTCAGCATTCTTCTGCTTGCAGATCCTTCAAAAACTTTAAATTAAAAAAAAAAATCTTCTAGCACTGCCAAGGAAACAGTCCAAGAAGAAATGTGGGCTGCTTTTAAAGCCTTCACACAACTTATGTCAGCCACTTTTGCATCATGGCAGAGGACTCAAGCCTTTCAGTTTGATTATTTATCCCAGATTTCTTCATCTTTTATGATTTCAGCCTTCAAAGCCATCCCTGAGTCCAGTTTACATCAGCACAGGAATGCTTTGAGCTAAACCATCCCCAAAAGTCCAGGCAAGAGCAGGTACCATCTGTGAATCAGATAAGGTTAACTAGATTTGTAGCACCTGTTCTCCCACAGCTGCCATAACAAGGATATTTCAGTTCAGGAGGGGACCTGGTGCAATGAGGATTTGGATCAAAGGGAAGGTTAATGCTTCTGTTGCAGAAGGGTAATTTGGTAGTAGCTTTATTTTACCAGCAAGCAAGGGCATCCCCTCTGAAGGAGCAAGGACAGGTTTTCTTCTGCAATGACAGAAATTATACTGTATTGACTGACTTGTGAGAGTTGATGCTCAGGAGACAGATAAAGGTACTTGACAGAGTGGCTGGCAGTTGACAGTGCTTAGCACAGGGCAGTAGGAGAGCGGGACATGCTGCTCTAGAGATGCACGTGGAAGCTGCAAAATGCACCTTGCACGAGGGATGACTGAAGAGCATCTGGTTAAGATCAGAGTCCAAGCTGTCCTGCCCAAGTGGCTGTTTGAATTAAGTAAGTGCTGTATATCCCCTGCAGTGATTGCCTCACAAGCTGTTGTTGAGAGGGGAATGTAAGCATGTTGTGTGTGAGTTAGTTTTCTGAGGGTTAGCTGAGTGCTCTGGCACCAGCAGCCCAAAATACATTTGGTGTGCGTGCTTAACTTACAGTGTGGCTGTTCCAGGGCTGTGTATGTTGCTAAATAACTTTCCCATTGTTTCACTGGTTGCATTGCTCTCAGTATTTGGCTTGGCTTTTGTTTTATGTCCCAGTCCCTTTAAAGTCTGTCTAATGGAAAATGCAGAACTCTTTCCCAAATCTAATTTAAAAGAGCCTTTTTTTGTCCATACTTCTGTGAATCTCCCACCTCCCTGGTGATTTTACATGTCCTCTCTTACCTATAGAAAAATACTTCCTCTTAGGGCTTCAAAAAGAAAAGCTTAAGGATTGTAAAGTGTTATAATTTTATGTATAGAATAGCCTATGTACAGGTTCTGTCTATCACATTAAACACAGGAAAATGATGTTGAAAAGTCCAGCTCATGACAGAAACAGTGCTTTATGCAGTCTGGGCACAGAGCTGGGCACGTGGCAAGGTGCACACTGTGACTGAATTCTGTGGGCTGCAGCTGCCCAGCCAGACTCACACAGCATTCCTGAAGAATGCCGGGAATTAACTGCTCCCAGCCTCAGACAGACTCAAGCTGCCTGCTGCTGGGGGGAAGTGTCCTACCCCATGGTGCTCCCGACCTGTGCTGAGGCCTGTTCTTGGCAGCAATGGCAAGATGCTGCTCCTGCACCACTGCTGCCTTATGCTTCTGTGGCTGAACTTGGGGGGACCCCGTACCTCTGCCTCAGTCTTGGCCTGAAATTTTCAGCTGCCCTAGGCCTTGGGCACAGCCTAGGGCCTCTTATGCCCCCAGCTCCAACGTCAACTACGTAGCCAACTGCCCCAAAATGAACACCCATGCTGTTGGTGGCACGTGCCAGCTGCCATGAGAATCAAAAATATGTATTTTTAGGACTTTCAGACTCTGCTCATTCGGATGGCAACTTTCTATGGAACTAGGGAAACCTGAGTTATCTAAGTCACTTAGGCAGATTGAAGCTCAGGTCTGGTGGCTTGCAGTCTTCCAGTTCACCATCGTCAAGACAGGCTGGGAACTGAGGACTGAGAGCCTGAAAGGTCCTGCAACCCCTCTCTAGGGAAGCTGGAAAGTAATTTGGATATTTGGGAGCTTAGGAACCTGCACCTGCAGGAGTTTTGCCTTTCTGTAAACAACCAGGCAGGCAGACAAGGAGTGAGGAGGCCATCCAGCATCCTGGCAAGAGAAGAAATGAGCACATCAGTACCCCAAAGGCTGTTCCAGTGACTGGCTGGGACCCTGCAGAGGCACTTTGCTGCAAATGAGCTGCCTGAACAATGCCTACAGGGGTTAATCCAGGTAGAAGGATCTATGGTGAACAGAGATGATGGACTAGGGTTTCTTGGAGCCTTTTAAGTTGCAGGGTTGAGGTCTGGATGCATTTAGTTTGCTGACTTTTCCATTCCTGAAGAGGCAGCTGTTCAACATCTGCAGATGTGAGGCCTTTCTTAGAGAGAGCTCCATCTGAAAGACTGTTAGTGTGCTCTGGCCTGTTGGATTTGTAGGAAAGGGAATCTGCTCAGTGAGAGACTGAGGGTTGCTGACTGGTTGCTGAAAAGCCTCCAGGTACATTCAAACTTTCATTAGAACTTGGAGCAGAAGATGACTCAAAATCTCATGCTGTGATTCTGCACCCATTGCAGGGTGCTTTGGACCCTGTTTGGAACAAGAATGACATCATCTGACATAAACCCAAGGTCTGATTCAAATGTAAAACACACAGTGTTAAATGCTTTCCATCCATTATTCTTACAGGTATTCACTGAAGGTTTAGGCAGTAACAAATTGACGTTCTTACAGGATGCAGACAGGTAGCAGTGCCCAGAGTTTCTTGTGTTGCACTGGGTGTAGCATGCCTACTCTGACACTTCTACACATGTCTGTTTCCACAAGATAAATCTGAGTCAGTCCAGTATAATGCAGCACTAGCCCAGTTTGGCAGTATGAAATTCACCCCTGTCCAACATGTCAGTGCTGTGCTTGGCACTGACCATGTGCCAAGGGCCGAGGGTCGTGAAGGCATTACTCCCCGTGGAGTCAGCCAAGTGTGAGCACTCCCTACAGGCCCAGCGAGGAGGGGACTTCTGGAGGAACTTGTTTTGGCATGGTTGGCATTTTGTTGGAAAGAAGACTTCCTATAATTACAAAACTTCACTGACACAGGCCTGTTGGTGGTGTATGTGAAAGGAAGGGACAAAGAGAGATGGGGGTGGGAGCACAAAAGCAAACTGCAGTCCCTGAGGGGGATGCTACTACTTGCCAAACCATGGGTTAGAAATATCTATGATGAAGAGTTTGGATTGCCCTCCAGTGACCAATGGGATTTCAGGTCCCAGCATACGTCAAAGGTAATGTCAAGAGAAAATAAATTTGGAGAAAGAAAAAATCAGCAACTAGAAGCAGCCTGCTGGATTTTTTAAAGGATGGTAGTATCTGTATTACTGTCATGGCAATACATCTATTACAGATACTTAATATTTGCCTTCTTCCTTTGTAATTTCAGCTTCCATACCACTGCTTTCCTGTGGTCACTCAGGCCTTCACAGCTGCCACCAGCTGAGCACGCAGCTGCAGGGACCTGCACTAACACACTAGGGCGGGACAACTGTGCACATGAGGCCGAGGTCAGCAGTCGGTGCTGTATCCAGAGAGACACACAAAACACGATTACATACAGCAGAAAAAACAGTCTCCTTAAAAGCCCAAGGAAGCTCACCAGTAAGAGCATTCATATAAAAACCAGTACAGAATAATCTGGCATCAAGGGCCCTTGGTCTAATCTCTTGACCTCACTGACACTTTAAAGAGGAAACATAAATGCTAATACAGTGATCCTGTTCTGGTTATGTACCACCATTCATGTTTCCTCTCCCTAAAAGTAAATGTGAAGCCCCTGTAGGCCAGCTGCACTGGGTATGAAAAAAAGACAAGTTTGGTGTGCTCGAGGTTTGTTTGGCTGCTTTTTTCTTTTTCTTTTTTTTTTTTTTTGGGGGGGGGGAATAGCTTTTGCTCAAAGAATAAATTTTTTTGCCAGGGCCGAGCTCTTTTTTATGTTGAGGGGGGAAAG